>JAEOAD010000038.1:6762500-7055000 GCA_036365145.1 Orientallactaga sibirica | reverse complement strand
AGGTTCCGTGTCTCATTTATCTTCAGATCTATGCCTCACCATGTGTGACACGGAGCAGCTGCTGGAGTCACATGTGATGAAGGAGGAAGAGGAAAACCTGCGTGTCAGGCAACGCAGGGAAATCTTTCCAACACAAAAGCACTACTGAGGGACTCCAACCCAGCCATTTCTATTTATAGAAAGAGGTCTTAGCTGGGTGTAGTGAACCACACCTATAATCCCAGCCCTCAGGAGGCTGAGGTAGAAGAATTATTGTGAGTTTAAGGCCAAATAGAGACTACAGAATTCTAGGTCAACTTGGGCTAGAATGAGACTGCCTCAAAAAAAAAGGAGGGGGGGGATGGGGAGGTCTTCTTCCTAATCCACACCAATATTATATAAAGACCTTTTCTTTCTCTTCCTTTCTCCCTCCCTTCCTTCCTTCCAGGGAGGCCTGGAACTCACTATATAGTAGAAGATGACCTTGAACTTCTAATCTTCCTGTATCCATCTCCTGAGTGCTGGGATTAGCGTATCACCGCACTTGGTTTACATGACCCTAGGGTTTGAACCCAGGAATGTCTGCATGCTCGGCAGACACTCAGCAAACTTAGCTACAACTCCTTGTACCTATATGGCAGCTTTTTTTTTTTAAAGTCAGTCAACTTTTCTCTGCCAAGGAAACCAGCACCCTGGTGTGCTCCTGTCTCCAAGGTTTTAGGTAACAATCTGAGAAGTCACTGAGGAAAACTGGAATGGGGTCAGGAACTAAGAACTAAGCCTTTGTTTCTGGGTTTATGAGAAATAACTACAAGCCAAACATGTGTGTGTGTGTGTGTGTGTGTGTGTGTTTTCTTCTTCTCTCATATCTTTATGTCACACACTGCCTTGGTAACCAGTAATCTTTAAAGAAGCCCAAATTCAGCCACTCTCTCTAGAATGAAAAATGTCCTGAGCATGCAGAGGATGCATGCAAGTTTCTTCCGGGGTGGCTGGTCTGTGTGTTGTTTTGGACCTGCTGGTGAAGGTGTGCATGCAGCCGCGTGCACCACTACCCTCCAAGGTATGTAGCAGAGAGAGAACAACACTCAAGATTCCTCAGACTTCAGTCTGTGGGCATTTGGGCAGTGCCAGAGTTGGCATGGAGGAACCTGCTTTAATGAATGCATAATTAGTGGTGTGTTGTTCTGCCAGTGGCCCCTGCTCGTCCTTGAAAAGAGTCCGTTCCCTGAAATAGGTTAAACCACCCCCCCCTTTCCACTGCCTGTTACCTCATTTACAACTATTGACTCAGCCACAATGCCTATATGAAGAATAAAATCCCAAAAGAAATTATTAGTGTTGTCATAGCAACAATATGTTAATTGCATCTTCCCTCAAGCAGCCCAGCAGGACCTCAGCCTGGGCTCCGACCAGTTATTGTGCACTTGACAATACAATAAAAAACTGTTGTTCCTCGGACCGATGCCGTGTTTCAGGCTCTCCCCTCCACTTAACCCGAGGTAATAAGGTTTGGGTAGCGTTTAATGCTTCCACACTAAAATAGAAACAAAGCGAAGTTCCCACCCCAGACCCTCCTGACTGTACCCCTGAAACTAATTAGTCAAGGAAGGAGGGATCCTGACTTTGGTGAGAAGGACGCTGGGGACAGCTCCTCTGCTTTGGGATGCAAGCAGCAGATCCCTGCTCACACTGAACCAGACACCAAACAGTGTCCCACAGCCTTGCAGAAGTTCCGACAGGAGATTCTGAGCTGGCTGGTTTTGTGGCTCCAGGTTGTAACCCAGGATTCGCATCTTTCCATGCGTGGTCCCGACTTGTACCCCTGTGGTCATGGCCACCAGCACTCCAGGGAAGGAGGAAGAGGGACAGACAGGCCGAGGGAGAAGGCGCAGGGACGGAATGAATCTGGCTTCTCCCTTCCCCCTCAAAGGAAGACCATTCCCCCAGAAACCTTCAGCAAGCCACCTCGTGCATCTCATTGGCAGAATGGGGTCACGTGCCCATTCAGAGCCAGTTGGCTGCCGCAGGTTAAGCAAGCATTCTAGATGCAGGCTGAAGCTAATTCTCCCAGCAGAAGTTCTACTTTCCTCCGTAGTGGGGAACTGGATAGTGGGGAGGCCATGGCTCTTCCCACCATAGGAGCGCCACACATCCTACCATGGCTCTCTCTAGCTAGCGACCCTTCAGCCCGGGCTTGCTCACAGGGAGCCTGCAAGTCAGCAGAATTGTGGAGGACAGAGCAAGCCTTGCTCCTTTTGCTTGGGAAAGAAGCAAGTCCACCCTGTCTGCTGTGATGTTTGATCCCGCCTAGACAGGGGGAGCTCCTGACATGGACTGTCCCTCGACCATCCATGTCCATGCATCTCCTTCCTGGCCAAATCTCTCAGACCTCTTGGAAAAGAAAATGTCCTCCCCCGGCGCTGAGAAAGCGAATTCCCCTTCATTGTGAGCTTCCTTTTTTTAAATATTCACCTTTAAAATAATATTTTTAGGGGCTGGAGAGATGGCTTAGCGGTTAAGGCGCATGGCTGCAAAACCTAAGGACCCTGGTTCAATTCTCCAGGTCCCATGTAAGCCAGATGCACATGGTGGCACGTGCGTCTGGTGTTTGTTTGCAGTGGCTAGAGGCCTTGGCGTGCCCATTCTCACTCTCTCTTTCTCTCTCTCTCTGTGTTTAATAAATAAAATAAAATAAGAATAGATAAAAATATTTTTAAAAATAATATTTTTAAATACATATAATATATTAAAAAAATTTTTTTTTTATTTATTTGCAAGGAGAGGGAGAGAGGGACAGAATGACAACACCAGGGCCTCGAGCCACTGCAAACGAGCTCCAGATGCATGTACCACTTTGTGCATCAAGTTTGATGTGGGTGCTGGGGAATGGAACCCTGGTCATTAGGCTTTGCAGGCAAATGCCTTAACCACTGAGCCATCTCTCCAGCCCCCATTATGAACTTTTTTTATTCACCAAGTACCTGCTTTGAAAGGGTGTGGCATTTTTTTTTGTTAGAGAACTAACAAAGACTGTTCACCCATCAACCTCTACTGATGAAAGTCATTGCCAAAAACCAAATAAGCAAGTGAGGTAGAATCCTCCTACCCCGCCCCCCAGGCAATGCAACAGCACAGCGGCCTCTCACCAGTTCCCAGTGTCTCACTTACAGCATCATGATGAGGCAAGTAGAGCAAACAGCATTGGCTCCCCTTTAACTAGAGGGAAGCCCAAGTGCCTGAAGTCTTAAGTGGCTTAAGTGTTGATAGGTGTCATATCCAAGCAAAGAACTCTCAAATATATAGAGTTCTCAAAACTCAACAATAAGAAGACCAACTGTTCAACTTTTTGAAAATTAATTAATTTATTTTTATTTATATTTTCTATTTTTACATTCATGTTGGTGACTCCGGTAGCCTCCTCCCTGCCCTCCCCCCTCTGAAGAGACCCTCATCATTGGGGAATGTGGGTCATGCATTATGGGGGTAGTCAAGAGTTATGGGGGAGAGGCTCTGTGCATAATGACCCAACTTGTGGCTCTAACAATCTTTCCACCCGCTCTTCCTGAATTTCCCTGAGCCACGTTGTGTTCGTTTTAGTTCTACTTCAGTGATGAGGTCTTAGGAGCCGCTGTGTCTCTGGATATCTGGCTTAGTAGGAGCTGGATGTTCTCTGTGTTTATCAGCCTTATTCTGGTGTCGGGTTCACCAAGAAAGCTGCACTCTTGCCTTTTTCCCCCGTTACTCTATGGTTTCAGCTGGGGCCCTGGTGAGGTGCACTAGGCTGATCCTCCCTTCAGGTTTGTCGTCCATCTGAAAAAGAGAAGCAAATTCTCCAGTGGAGAGAGAAGTTAGTACTAGATAGATGGAATGGCCATAGTTATTTTGGAGAGAATTTTATATGCATAGGCCCTCTTGTAGCCCACATTTGGTGGGAGCTTGATTTTGGAGAATGGGCTCATTTTTTGTACATGGTTTTGACTTATTTCCCAGTTCCAGCAATGAGTTCCATTCCACTGAGTGGATCTATTAGCCAAATCAAGAGCAGTTGGTTACCCACCATGGTTGTGTGCCACTATTACACTTGTTTGAGCATCACACCCACCTGTTCAACTTTTAAAGTAACAAAAGACTTATACACATCATCAAAGAGAATGTATGAATAGTGAATGAGTGTGTTAAAACATAGCCAACATCATTAGCTACTAGGGAAATGCAAATGAAAACCTCAGCAGAATATTCATACGTACACACTAGGATGGAATAATAGAAAGGGCAGATGAAATCCAGCACAAGCAAGGAGGCAGAGTAGAGCAGTTAGTACTCTCCTTGGTACTCATGCATTGTTAGCAGGCCTGCAAAAGAGTATGTACAGGGCCTGGAGAGATGGCTTAGCGGTTAAGCACTTGCCTGTGAAGCCTAAGGACCCTGGTTCAAGGCTCATTTCCCCAGGACCTACGTAAGCCAGATGCACAAGGGGGCGCATGCATCTGGAGTTCATTTGCAGTGGCTGGAGGCCCTGGTGTGCCCATTATTCTCACTCTCTCTCTCTGCCTCTTTCTCTCAACTAAATAAATAAAATAAAAATAATAGCAAGGTTTCATAAAGATATTACATGTTAAAAAATAGTATGCATAGGGCTGGAGAGATGGCTTAGGGGTTAAGGCGCCTGCCTCCTAAGCCTAAGAACACTGGTTCCAATCTCCAGCAGTTCCAAGCTCCAGGTCCCACGTTTAGCCAGATGCAAAGTGACACAAGGGCGCAATGCTGCACTTGCCCACAAGGGGGCGCACACATCTGGATTTCGTTCGCAGCTGAAACACTGATGGAGCGCCCATCTCTGTCTCCCCACCCCATGTCTCTCTCCAAAAAAATAATAAAAAGTAAAAAGTTTAAAAACAAAATAGTATGCATAGACTTTCTAGAAAATGTCCCGGCAGAGTTTTTATCTTTAAAAAAGTTAAACAGGGGCTGAGAGGTGGCTTAACAGTTAAGGTGCTTGCCTGTGAAGCCTGAAGACCCATGTTCTACTCTCCAGGTCCCACATAAGCCAGATGCACAAAGTGATGCAAGCGTGCAAGACTGCATTGCACCCAAGATGGCACACATGTCTGGAATTTGATTGCAGTGGCTGGAGGTCCTGGTGCACAAATTATGTTCTCTCTCTCTCTCATAAAAAGAGGTATATTAAAAGGGGGGCTGGAGAGAGATGGCTTAGATGTTAAGGTGTTTGCCTGCAAAGCCAAAGGATCCTGGTTCGATTCTCCAGGACCCATGTAAGCCAGATGCACAAGGGGGTGCACACATCTGGAATTCGTTTGCAGTGGCTGGAGGCCCTGATACACCCATTCTTTCTCTTTCTCTTCTCTCTCTCTCTCTCTCTCTCTCTCTCTTCTTTATCTCTTTCAAATAAATAAATAAAATATATTTTTAAAAAGTTAAACATACACTTTTAATATGATTCTGCCATCTCTCTCCTGGATATTTATTCTAGAAAAATCAAACTCACCCAGTGTGGTGGCATATGCCTTTAATTCCAGCACTCAGGAGGCAGAGGTGGGAGGATCGCTATGAGTTCAAGGCTATTCTGAGACTACATAGTGAATTCCAGGTCAGCCTGGACTGGAGTGAGACCCTACCTTGAAAAACAAAACAAAACAAAACAAAACAAAACAAAACAAAGAAAGAAAGAAAGAAAGAAAGAGAGAAAGAAAGAAAGAGAGAGAGAAAGAAAGAAAGAGAGGAAGGAAGGAAGGAAGGAAGGAAGGAAGGAAGGAAGGAAGGAAGGAAGGAAGGAAGGAAGGAAGGAAGGAAGGAAGGAAGGAAATTCATGTTCACACAAAAACTTGTGCATAATGACTGGGAAGGTTGCTCAGTGATTAAAGGCATTTGCTTGCAAAGCCTGTGTTCCATGCCCCAGCACCCATGTAAAGCCAAATGCAAAGTGGTGCATGCATCTGTGATCCCAGCACCTATGACAATGGGAGGCAGAGTCAGGAGAATTCTAGAATTTGCAAGCCAGCTAGTCTGACATTCCTCTGAGTTCTAGCAGTTTGTTTTCAGGGATGAAAGACCCTGTCTCAAAGAAAGAAACTGTGGGGCTGGAGAGATGGCTTAGTGGTTAAGGTGTTTGCCTGCAAAGCCAAAGGATCCCGGTTTGACTCTCCAGGATCCATTTTAGCCAGATGCACAAGGGGGCACATGCATCTGGAGTTCGTTTGCAGTGGCCGGAGGCCCTGGTGCACCTATTCTCTTTCTCTCAAATAGATAAATAAAATATTTTTTAAAAATTTAAAAAGGGAGCCGGGCGTGGTGGCGCACGCCTTTAATCCCAGCACTCGGGAGGCAGAGGTAGGAGGATTGCCGAGAGTTCGAGACCACCCTGAGACTACGTAGTTAATTCCAGGTCAGCCTGGACCAGAGTGAAACCCTACCTCAAAAAAAAAAAAAAAAAAAAAAAAAAAAAAAATTTAAAAAGGAAGAAACTGTGAGGTTATTCTTTGGCCTCCAAACACACACAGTGGCATGACCGCCCATGCAAAGCATACACACACATACATATACACACACATTCACACACAAATAAATAATTATTTTTTTAAGAATTGCAAATAGATGTTAATAATAGCTTTACTTTGATCAAACAATAGATTTTTTTTAATCCAAATATTGTCTCCTAGGTGAATTTTAAATTTAAATGGGATGGAATATGACTCAGTGCTAAAAAGGAATGAGCTAGAGGTTGGGGAGATGGCTCAGATGCATGCCTTGCAAGCATGAGGACTTGAGTTCAATTCCCAATACCATGAAAAATGCCAGCAAGGTGGCGTACACCTGTGTCTTAGGGCTGGGGAAGTAGATATAGACAGATGTCTCGTCTAGCCTAATGGGTGAGTTTCAGGTCAATGAGAGACACCACTTAAAAGACGGCATTCCTGAGGACGCCACCCAAGGTTATCCCTCTGACCTCCACACGCATGCATACACATGGGACCACGTGTGTGTGCACACATACACACAAAACAAAAAGAAATCAACCAGGCGCTAGAGAGACAGCTTAGCGGTTAAGGCGCTTGCCTGCAAAGCCTAATGACCCAGGTTCATTTCTCCATGTCCCACATAAGCCGGATGCCCATGGTAGCACATAGGTCTGGAGTTTGTTTGCAGTGGCTAGAGGCCCTGGTGTGCTCATTCTCTCTCACTTCCTCTCTCTCACTCTCTCTCTCTCTCACTGTCTCTAATAAATAAATAAAAATAAATTTAAAAAAATTTTTTAAAAAAAAAAAAAAAAGAAATCAGCTACTAACACTCAACAATTTAGACAAGTCTCTAAGGCATTGTGCTAAGTGAGGGAAGCCAGGTCCAAGAACTTACATATGAATTCATTTATGTAATGTTCTGGAAAAGACAAAAACAGTAGTGATGGGAGCAGGCTGTGGCTGCCAGGGCTCTCTGGTAAAGAGCATGTGTGGGAGGGTGGGACTGCTTTGTGTCCTGATTATAATACCTTTGCATAAATATATGCATGAGTTAAAATGTGTATGCCAACAGGAAAAATGCCCGTTTTCACTGTATTGTAATTCCTTTTATTTGTTTTAAAATGGTAATCAGTCTGTAAGCCAACTGCCTGCCCACTGCTGTCCCCATCACAGTCTACCCAAAACAGCTAAGGCCTATAACAACTTGAGGCTTCACTGATGGCATAGCCCTGGCCCTAACTCCAAACTTTATGTTTATTTTTTTAAAAAAATATTATTTTGGGGGGAGGGCTGGAGAGATGACTCAGTGGTTAAGATGCTTGTCTGTGAAGCCTTAGACCCAGGTTCAGTTCCCAGTATGCACATAAACCAGATTCACATGGTGGTGCATGCGTCTGGAGTTCATTTAGCAGTGGCTAGAGGCCCTGGAGTGCCCATTCTCTGTCTTTCTATTGTCCTCTTTCACTCTTAAATAAATAAATAAAATATTTTATTTATTTATTATTTATTTATGAGAGAGAAAAAGAGGCAGAGAGAGAGTGTGTGTGTGCCATAGCCTCTAATACCACCTTGTGCATTTGGCTTTATGTGGGTACTAGGGAATTGAACCCAGGTCTTGAGGCTTTGCAAGCAATTGCCTTAACCCCTGAGCCATCCCTCCAGCCCCAAACCTTGTCTTTAACAGAAAATTTGAGTCAGTTTTGCTCTCTGCTTTCCCGGGCCCATGGAAGCAAGAAATTAGAAGAGAAAGGAAGCAAGCCATGGGAGGCAGTCACAACAAACAGTAGCTGGCAGGGAAGCAAAGGCAGAAAGTTATGAAAGCACATAGGGGCTCAGAACACATTAGCATTTACAGCCCTGACCACACACACCTCAGAGAGCTGGCAGTCCACACCCGCATCACAAGCCCAGACGGTGGTCACAGGGCTGTTCCAAACAAGGACCCTGATCCACAGAAGAAAGACCACTTCCGCCCCTGGCTTCTTCTGTGCTTGCAGAAAAATACCTGCTTTTTACGTTCAGAGGCCCAGTCACCCTAAACTACCTCACAAAGCTACCTCACTCCCTCTCAGAACCACCTTCCAGAATAGTATGGGTCCTATGCAGTATGGCAAGAACTTGCTTGCTTAAAAAGACAAACCCGGGATTGGAGAGATGGCTTAGCAGTTAAACGCTTGCCTGTGAAGCCTAAGGACCCTGGTTCAAAGCTCCATTCTCCAGGACCCACATAAGCCATATGCAAAAAGGGGCGCATGTATCTGGAGTTCGTTTGCAGTGGCTGGAGGCCCTGGCACCCATTCTCTCCCTCTCCCTCTCTCTCTCTCTCCCCTATTTCTGTATCTCTCTCTCTCAAATAAATAAATAATAAAATATTTAAAAAAAAAAAAAAAAAAGACAAACCTTCCGGTAGCTGGGAAATTCACTCTGCAACATTTATCCTAAAAGCAAGGAAACTGAAAGCCCTGTAACTTAGAGTTCTCAAAATTCACTGGACATGCTAATAGAAAAGTAGAGGGCAGGGGTGCTGGAGAGATGGCTTAGCTGTTAAATGCTTGCCTGTGAAGCCCAAGGACCCCAATTCGAGGCTTGATTCTCTAGAACCCACATAAGCCAGATGCATGAGGGGGCACATGCATCTGGAGTTCGTTACAGTGGCTGGAGGCCCTGGTGTGCCCATTCTCTCTCTCTCTCTCTACCTGCCTATTTCTGCATCTCTCCTCTCTCTCTCTCAAATAAATAAATAAAATATATTTTTTAATTGTCTTAAAGAAAAAAAGAGGGGATGCTATGGCAATGGTTAAGTGAAATAAATCCTTGAAGCAGGGCTGGGGATGTAGCTCAGTGATGGAGTATTTGCCTAGCATGTACAAGGTCTTGGGGTTAATTCTCAGCACCGTGGAAAGAAAAAAAAAAGAAAGAAATTTGTAGAAAGGGAAGAGAAGGGAAGGAAAGGGAGAGATCCCTGAAGTGTTTAGTATGAGAGGGCAAAGCTAGAAATTGCAGGAGGCAGCCTTGCACAAGGCCTCCAGTGTTCCCACTACCTAAAACTCTAAATGTAGCATACCCAATGGGGTGTCACGTCTAAGATGAAGTTATGAAGAGTCTGGCTCCTATTGTGGGCCTGGTCTCTCCTGAGGTATTTAGTTCTGGGGGAAGCAAACTGTGGAGATTCCCCCATGGCAAGGGGCTGAGGACTACCAACAGCTTTGGGAATGAGGGTAGAGGCAGTCCCCCACCTCAGGTGAGCTCTCACCTCTGACTGCCACCCTACAGAATGGCTACCTATAGCCTCAAGGGACAACTTGAGACAGAATCTTTGAACTAAGACACTTTTGTATTCCTTTATTTATTTATTTATTTATTTATTTATTTATTTACTTGAGAGAGCAAGAGCGAAAGAGGCGGGCGGGGGGATGGGCATGCCAGAGCCTCCAATCACTGTAAATGAACTCCAGATGCACGCGCCACCTTGTGCATCTGGCTTACGTAGGTCCTGGGGAATCAAACTGAGGTCCTTTGGCTTTGCAGGCAAACACCTTAACCGCTAAGCCATCTCTCCAGCCCCCACTTTTGTATTTCTAGCCCGTAAGAACTGTGAGATAATATTGTTCCTGTAGAGCCACCATGTTTCAGGATAATCTGTCATGTGGCAAGAGATACTAATCCACAAATTATTTAAATAGACTTAAACTGGTAATAATGAATCCACTCCCATTATATTTCATTCACCGTCTCTTAACCTATTAGCAACTCTTGAGATCTTTTTGCCATCATAGTTCAGAGCAATATTGTCGTCTGTTACAGTATTACTGTAGAACATTCAGGCCATGGCTTAGAAGAATTGCTCCGATGTGACTATTACATTCGGTGTGCCAAAAGGAGAGTTGGGCACCATAAAAAGAAATCCTGCCTGGTAAGTATTATTCGCAATAAGAGTAAACCTCTGAGTGCTGCTGCTTATGGTGCCCCATCTCCCAGGGCACCACTGAATTTCTACTTTATTGTGTGCCAACTGACCTCGGTGGGATGCATTTCAAGCCCCAGCAACCAGGAAGTCTGAGGCAGAATGGTCACTTGAGCCCACAAGTTTGAGACCAGCTTGGGCAATAGACTACCCCCGTATTTAAATAAATAAATATATAGTACAGAGTGAAAGCAGCCTGAAACATTTTTTAAGGCTTTACAGAATGTATTATATAAGCTTCCGAGACGGCTTTTGGAGGCACATTGGGTTACCATCACTCAATCTCATTTGCTCAGAGGCTTATAGAACAAGGCAATTGCTTCACATGTACATTAATGCCCCTAAGGACAGGAAGCACAGGGGACGAGCTCGGGGACACCCTCCTCAGGAATGGGAGTTCGAGACTCTTCCCGAGCCTCTGGGCCCTACTGTCCATGTCTTATCCCTCATGCCGTCTCAGGCATCCATGGCACAAAGGCCTTCATGCCTCAGATTCCAAGGACAAAGGAGGTTGCAGGGGTCTGAAATAGTCAAAGCTCACCTGGCTGAGCCTGTTCTTCAGGTGACTTTTCTAGAAAAGGAAGTCCAGACTCCTTAGCCCGGATGAGGCAGGAGAGGGGAAATTAGCAGGCTGCATGCACCAGGCACTGTTGACTTCCCAGGCTGTGAGCAGAACACCTCCACAGTTAGCAAAAGTAGGTGACTTGGCCCAGTCATTCCATTTGTTTGGGAGTGTATTTTATTCCCTGTTTTCTTGGTTTAAGTTCATTGAACAAGCTGAAATTTCTAGAATCGGTGGCAATCTGACTTCTTGCTCAAAAAAAAAAAAAAAAAAAAATCAAAGACCGGAGCTGGAGAGATGGCTTAGCAGTTAAGGCATTTGCCTATAAAGCCAAAGGATCCAGGTTCGATTCCCCAGCACCCACATAATTCAGATGCACAAGGTGGCACATGTGTCTCACGTTTATTTGCAGTGGCTGGAGGCCATGGTGCGCCCATTCTCTCTTCTGTCTGTCTGTCTGTCTGTCTGTCTCTCTCTCTCTCTCTGACTCTCTCAAATAATAAATAAATTAAATTAAAAAAATAAAAACCAACCAATGCCATCTTAACCCTCTGTTAGCCTAATTTGTAGGCGGTGCCTCTGCCACCAAGTTGCCTGGGTGACGTGCAGTGGGCGTCACCTCAAGTCCCCAGGTCTGGGACAGATACCTTAGATGAATCTGGGGTACAGAATGGGTGTTGCAGCTGGCATGATGCTCTCGGGCCTCCCCCCGTCCTAACTCAGATTAGTAGGTGTTATCAGAACCTATTTGACAGAGACATGAAGAGAATAAAGGTTCATCTTCTTCCTTTGATGGTGGCTGCCCCACTGCGCTGGGGCCGGGCCCAGCAGGGTCCTAAATGACAGAAAAGGTCGAAATTGGAAAGTGAATTAGGGAGTGAATCAGTTCATAGCAACTTACCTAGAACTTTCCCCACACTCATTTGGCCTTCTGGGTTATAGCCCAGACCTAACAGGTAGAAGGAATTCACTATCTAAGTATATGTATATGTACACATTTGTGTATGTGTATATGTTTATGTATATAAAGGAACTAGAGAACACTAAATTGTTTTTAGCTGTAACACGAGGAATGGTGCCAGGCCATGTATTATAATAGTTGCAGTATGGATAGGTTCTGTGTGCCAAGCATTTTGCTGATGTTGTGTGGGTCCCAGTGTGGTGTTAAGTGGGAATTTGACATGCCTAGTTGTGTCGGGAATACCATGGGAGACTACTATTAAAAGTCTATTTGGGGGCTGGAGAGATGGCTTAGCGGTTAAACGCTTGCCTATGAAGCCTAAGGACCCCGGTTCGAAGCTCGATTCTCCAGGACCCACGTAAGCCAGATGCAAAAGGGGATGCATGTATCTGGAGTTCATTTGCAGGGGCTGGAGGCCCTGGCGCACCCATTCTCTCCCTCTCTCTCTCTCTACCTGCCTATTTCTGTATCTCTCTCTCTCAAATAAATAAATAAAGTAAACTAAAAAATATTTTTAAAAAGATCCTCTTTAAAAAAAAAAAAGAAAAGAAGTCTATTTGGAAGCCGGGCGTGGTAGTGCACGCCTTTAATCCCAGCACTCGGGAGGCAGAGGTAGGAGAATCACCGTAAGTTCAAGGCCACCCTGAGACTACATAGTGAATTCCATGTCACCCTGGGCTAGAGTGAGACCCTACCTCAAAAAAAAAAAAAAGTCTATTTGGGGCTGGAGAGATGGCTTAGCAGTTAAGGCACCTGCCTTCTAAGCCTAAGAACACCCCGTTGATTCTCTAGGTACCACGTTTAGCCAGAGGCAGTCATGCAAGGGTGCAATGCTGCACTTGCCCACAAGGGAGCACACGCGTCTGGAGTTTATTCACAGCAGCTGAGAGGCTGCTGGCTCTCTCTATCTGAGTCTCTCAAAAAAAAAAAAAAAGCTATTTGTTGGGCTGGAGAGATAGATGGCTTAGTGGTTAAGGTGTTTGCCTGTGAAGCTAAAGGACTCAGGTTCAATTCCCAGGACAGGACCCACATATGCCAGATGCACAAGGTGGCACTTGTGTCGGGAGTTTGTTTGCAGTGGCTGGAGGCCCTGGGGTGCCCAGTCTCTCTTTCTCTCTCTCAAATAAATAAATAAATTTTTTTGGAGAGAGACACAGAGAGAGGGAGAGGGAGACAGATAAAGATGGGCATGCCAGCAGCCTCTCAGCTGCTGTGAACAAAATCCAGATGCATGCGCCCCTTTGTGGTCAAGTGTGGCATTGTGCCCTTGTGTCACCTTGCATCTGGCTAAACGTGGGACCTGGAGATTGGAACTGGTGTTCTTAGGCTTAGGAGGCAGGCGCCTTAACCTCTAAGCCATCTCTCCAGCCCAACAAATAATTTTTTGAAGTCTATTTGTGAGACAGAGAGATAACTGAGCTACTAAGGTGCTTGCCTGCAAAGCCAAAAGGACCCAGGTTGGATTCTCCAGTACCCATGTAAAGCCAAGCACACAAAGTGGTTCATGTGTCTGGAGTTTGTTTGCAGTGGCAGAAGGCCCTAGTACACCCATACACTCACTCTCTCTATATATATCTCTCTGTCTGTCTCAAATAATTTTTTAAAAAATCTATTTGTAGCTGAATGTGGTGACACATGCCTTTAATCCCAGCACCTAGTAGGCTAAGGGAGAAGGATTATGTGGTGGTTTGATTCAGATGTCCCCCATAAATTTAGGTGTTCTGAATGCTAGGTTCCCAGCTGATGGAGATTTTGGAATTAATGCCTCCTGAAGGCAGAGTATTGTTGGGGACGGGCTTATGGGTATTATAGCCAGCTTCCCCTTGCCAGTGTTGGGCACACTCTCCTGCTGATGTTGTCCACCTTCTGATCATGCTATCATTTTCCCTGCCATCATGGAGCTTCCCCCTCGAGCCCGTAAGCCAAAATAAACCTCTTTTTTGCCCACAAGCTGTTCTTGGTTGGGTGATTTCTACCAGCAATGTGAACCTGGCTGCAACAGATCACCATGAGTTTGAGGGAACCTGGAGTGAGTTCCAGGTCAGTCTGCACTGGAGTAAGACTCTGCCTCCAGAAAACAAAAGTAAATAAATAAATAAAAGAGGTCTATTGAAAGACTGAGAGAAGATCTCCTGAGAGGATTTATCAGAGCCACAAGGGAAACTGCACAGCCTGGATGTGGCTTTTGACATGAAGCTTAGTTTCAATTGACTATAGTCGCAGAAACCCTCAAGTTAAAGGTAGATTAGACAGGAAGAGGAGATGACTGTGGTTCAAAGCGCTCATTGAGGAAGCCCGATGACTGAAGCTCAGATTTCTAGGACCCACATAAAGCCAGATGTGGTGGCCCACCGACTACAATGAGAGGTGAAGTTGGGAGAATCCTGAAGCTCAGGGGCCAGCTAGTCAGGTGTTTGCAGAAGGAAACTAGAGAACCCTGCCTGTGACAAGGTGGAGGGTGAAGACTGACACCCCAAGGTTGTCCTCTAACCTCCAAATGTGCTGTGACATGTGCATATCCATACACACGCACACACACACATGCGCACAAAGGCAGTTTAAACAAAATTGAAGGGTTGTTTTTGATCATGCAAAAGGAGTCCAGAACCAATGGTTCAGTACTGGTCTGGAGTCCCAAGGTGGAATGCTTAGAACTCTGCTCACTGGTGTTTGTTATAGAAGAACTAAGTACGTAGCACTCTTAAAATCGGCGGGGGCCCACGTACGCCCTTGCCTCATACTTCATACCTCTACCATCCTTACTCCTTTAGCCTCGCTCACCCGCAGTTTCCTTGGCTTTGAAATGGAAAGCAAGTGAAATCCCCTCAGAGCGTAGCTGAGGGTAAGAAAAAATAATGGTTCTAGAAATGCTTGGAAAGCATAATGCCCTTTGCAGTTTCACTATCCCATTTTTATTTCTGGATCTAGCTGTGGCAAGAAGTAAATGGGCTTCCAGGCTAACTCTGGATCTTAAGCAATACCCACAGCACCCACTGTTCTGTGACATTCGTTCTTAAGCTCCAAATGGCTCATTTGCATTTGAAACCCTACTCTTCCCTGGCATATTTCACCGCCATGCTGTTGTACAGTTAATGATCTAAGCAACCATGAAGTGAGGTATATTCACTCCCAGCTGGCAATCCCTGGAGCCGGTCAGAATTTCAAGATATATTAACTTATGGTTGGATGAAGTTAGGACCAACACCAATATATTTTATCACTTTCATCTCTCTCTGCATTCATCCCACTATACCTATCGCCAAGGCTACTAAAATTAGTTTTCCCTACGTGGAATCAGAAGGCTTTGTCATGAGCTTTTCCTGTCTTTTAAGATAATCCTTTGTATTTGTCAATTTGCAATTTCCAAAGTGCTTTTGGACGCAATGGGTCATCTAGACTCACAGTGACTCATGAGGACAGATAACCGTTTTTCCCATTTTACAGATGAGCAGATTATTTTAGGAGAATTAAAGAAAATGGAATATTTGCCTCACATTGCACAGACCCTGAGCAGCAGAAGTGGGACTCACCAAGGCATCTGCTTCCCTCCACAGCCTTGTGAAGCAGTGTGGGGCTGGCTAAGATGTGACCAGAGCCCCATGTCTAGGCTGCGGCATACATTTAGAAGGCAGGGGCTGGAGAGATGGTTTAGTGGTTAAGGCACTTGCCTGCAAAGCCAAAGGACCCAGGTTCAATTCCCCAGGACCAATGTAAGCCAGATGCACAAAGGGCTGCACACATTTGGAGTTCATTTGCAGCTGGAGGCCCTGGTGTGCCCATTTCATTTGCTCTCTTTCTTTTTTTTTTTTTTTTTTTTTTTTTTTTTTCAGGTAGGGTCTCACTCTGGCCCAGGCTGACCTGGAATTAACTATGTAGTCTCAGGGTGGCCTTGAACTCACGGCGATCCTCCTACCTCTGCCTCCGGAGTGCTGGGATTAAAGGCGTGCGCCACCACGCCCGGCTTCACTCTCTCTTCTATCTCCACCTGCCTATTTCTGTCTGTCCCTCTCTCTCTCAAATAAATAAGTAAAAATAATTTTAAAAGTTTCATAGAGGGGTGTGTGTGTGTGTGTGTGTGTGTGTGTATGTTACAGGAGATCAAACCTAGGGCCTTATATTTTCTAGGCAACTGCTCTACCACTAAGCTATATCCTCATACCGTTTTTCACTTTTTATTCTGAGACAGGGTCTCACTAAATTGCCTAGGCTGTCCTTTAATGAATCTGTAGCCCAGACAAAGCCTTGATCTTAGGATTCTCTGTCTCAGCCTCCTGAGTGGATTAGAGGTGTGCATATGTACATCTGGTTCATAGACACACACACATATATTTTTAAAAATATTTTATATTATATATTACATAATTATGCAATATTATGTAATTATATATACATATATACTTTTTTTTGTAGGATTGAACCTAGGGATTCATACATAGAAAAGTGTTTTACCATTGACCTACATTCCCAGCCCTCACATATCCATTTTTATTATCCATTTTCATCTTTCTTATATAAAAAGAGAT
This sequence comes from Orientallactaga sibirica, assembly GCA_036365145.1. Classification (NCBI taxonomy): domain Eukaryota; kingdom Metazoa; phylum Chordata; class Mammalia; order Rodentia; family Dipodidae; genus Orientallactaga; species Orientallactaga sibirica. Next base: position 7,038,532 of record JAEOAD010000038.1, on the reverse strand, counting down.
ATCAACCAAAAAAATTAAATGGGCAAAGGACTTGAATAGTCATTTCTCCAAGAAAAATACTCAAGTCTCCAACAGGCTCATGAAAAGGTACTCAATATCACTAATTATTTACTAGAAAATGCAGCACAGTCTACAGCTGTACCACTCTGAGCGCACTGCACCAGGTCTCGTCTGATCTCAGAAGCCAGGCAGGGTTGAGCCTGGATAGTACTTGGTTGGGAGGCAAATGGATAACCAAACTGCAGTAAGATGCCATTTCACACCCATGGGTAGGCTAGTGTCAAAAAAATAATAATAACAGGGGCTGGAGAGATGGCTTAGTGGTTAAGGCATCTGCCTGTGAAGCCCAAGAATGCTTGTTCAAATCTCCAGGTCCCACGTTTAGCCAGAAGCAGGTGATGCAAACGTGCAATGTTGCACATGCACACAAGGGGGTGCACACCTCTGGAGTTGATTCACAGAGCCTGAAAAGGCCCTGGCATGCCCATTCTCTCTCTGTCTCTTCCTGTCTCTTTCTCTCTCTCTCTCTCTCTCTCTCTGTGTGTCTCACTCAAATAAAAAAATAATAACAGGTGTAGGAGAAAGTATGAAAAATTGGAACCTCTGCAAATTGCTAGTTGGAATTTAAAATGTAAACTAGTTTTTCAGGTTCTCAAAAAATTAAACATAGGGGCTGGAGAAATGGCTTAGCGATTAAGGCATTTGCCTGTGAAGCCAAAGGATCCTGGTTCAAATCTCCAGGACCCACATAAGCCAGATGCACAAGGGGCACATGCATCTGGAATTTGTTCACAGTGGCTGGAGGCCCTAGTGTGCCCACTCTCTCTCTGTGTCTCTCTCTCACTCTCTCTCTGCTTGTAGATAAATAAATTAAAATTTTTTAATTAAATATAGGGCTGGAGAGATGGCTTAGCAGTTAAGGCACCTGCCTCCTAAGCCTAAGAATGCCAGTTCCAATCTGCAGCAGTTCCAATCTCCAGGTCCCATGTTTAGCCAGATGCAGTGATGCAAGGGCACAATGCCGCATTTGACCACAAGGGGGGCGCACGCATCTGGATTTCGTTCGCAGCAGCTGAGAGGCTGCTGACGCACCCATCTCTATCTGTCTTCCTCTCCCTCTCTCTCTGTCTCTCTCTGTGTCTCTCTCCAAAAAAAATTAAATATAGAACTACATATGATCCAGCAATTGAATATCTGGATATATATCCAAAAGACTCAAGAAAATAGCAAAAAACCAGAGGCTCAAACAGATGCCTGATAATGTTGTGAGGGAGAGCAGCCTGGTACAAGAGCAAGGAGCTGAGATGAAATGCCTTTTAGAGTTACAGTTTTATCCACAGGGTGGGAGGGAATATCCAGAGGCATTGCCCCCCCCACACACACACAAAATGACTGACGGCTGCTCTCACATCTCCTAACCCACAACCTCATGGTGAGTACCAGCCATTCCATTGAGGAGGGGCCTCCGTGGAATGAGGGCAGGAATGAGGAGGGAAATGATGGTACCAACACATGATGCATCCATACAAAGCTCCTACTTAATAAAAAAATATAGAATTGAAGTTTCATTAGGAGAGTTGGAAGCACCATGCCACAGACAGCAATGGTAGAGTCCAAAACCAGAGAAACTCTGGAAATCCAATGAACAGTCTTTTTTGTATGAATTTCTGGAGAGAAGGGGTGTTTGTCTAGGCATAGACTATGTGAGTGAAATCACAGAGGCAAAAGAGGACAGAGTGGGGGGCTGGAGAGATGGCTTAGCGGTTAAGGCATTTGCCGGCAAAGCCAAAGGCTCCCGGTTCAATTCTTCAGGACCCACATAAGCCAGATGCACAACAGGCACATGCATCTGGAGTTCGTTTACAGTGGCTGGAGGCCCTGGTGTGCCCATTCTCTCTCTCTCTCTCTCTCTCTCTCTGTCTGCCTCTTTCTCTCTCTCAAATACATAAATAAATTAAATATATTTTTTTAAAAAAAGAGGACAGAGTGGAGGAGAAAGGCCTCCGGTCCTTCTGAGGTCTCTAAGGGGGAGGAGCTCTTCTGTTCCTGCTCCTGCTCATAGCCAGGGTGGGGGATGGGAGAGGGAAGAAAGCATATAGAAAAGTGAGTAGTTATAATTCAAGATCGCTTAAGCTTGGGCAATAAGGGGACTCTTAAGGTGACCATGTTTATCTTCTAGCAATACTATATACTCATGTTTACAGAGACATTGTACACAGACAAAAGAGAGCCGTAAGTAGGTCATGGTGGTGCACACCTCTAATCCCAGCACTTGGGAGGCCAAGGTAGGAAGATTGTGGTACGTTTGAGGCCACCCTGAAACTACCTGGTGAATTCCAGGTCAGCTTGGGTTAGAGTGAGACCCTACCTCAAAAAACAAAAACAACAACAAAAAGATGTCCATAAACCAAGAAAAGGAGAATCAGATACAACCCACAACATGAATGAAATCTGAGAACATTATGCTAGATAAGCCAGTCACCAAAAAAAGAAAAAAGAACAAAAACACAATAATATTGTGAGATTCCACTTCAATGAACTTCTTAGAGTAGTGAAATCCATAAAACAGAAAGTAAAGCATTGATCAGGGGTTAGTGGGAAGAAGTGGCGAATTAGTGTTTGGTGGGGGACAGTTTCAGTTTGCCGTGATGAAAGAGCATTCTGGAGACCGATGGTGGTGATGGCGGCATAGCACTGTGAAGCTACTTTAATGCCATTGAAATGTGCACTTAAAAATAGTTAAAATGGAACTGGAGAGATGGCTTAGCTGTTAAGGAGCTTGCCCACCAAGTCAAAGGACCCAGGTTCAGGCCCCTGGGACCCACATAAAGCCAGATTCACAAGGTAGTTTTTTTGAGGTGACTAGAGGTCCTGGAGTGCCCATTGTTCCCACCCCCCTGTCTCTCTTTATTTATTTATTTTTATTTATTTTTTGGTTTTTCGAGGTAGGTGCTCACTCTAGCCCAGGCTGACCTGGAATTCACTATGTAGTCTCAGGGTGGCCTCGAACTCACAGCAATCCTCTTACCTCTGCCTCCCAAGTGCTGGGATTAAAGGTGTGTGCCACCACGCCCAGCCATTCTTCCTCTCTCTATCTGCCTTTCTGTCTCCCGTGTGTGAAGGTTTGGGAGATGATGGCAACTTCAAGAGGTGAAGCTTAGGTTGAAGGTCCTCGGGTCATTGGAGGCATGCCTTTAAAAGGAACTGTGGGACTCTCTGGTCTCTTCCTTTTTCTGTATTTTGCTTCCCAGCCATGAGGTGGATGGTTTCACTCCACTGTGTGTTCCTGCCATGATGTACTGTCATCCAACCATGACTCAACCTCCCAAACTGTGAGCCAAGGCAAACCTTCCCTCCTTATAAGATGATGGTCGTAGGCACTTGTTACAGTAACAGAAAGCTGACTTGTTAACTCAGCCTCTCTTTTAAGCTCCAGGGCAAAGGCTGAGATGACTGTAAGAGCTTCTATGGCTCCAAAGATGAGGAAAATTGTCTCATTCTCCTCTGTATCCCCAGCATGGGGGCTATTAGGGATCCCAGAGCTAAGTGCACAGAGAAAGGCAGTAAGAGCTGGAGAGTTAAATTGACTGTCTCCTCAGCTGGTACAAATGGGGCATTGAAACACACTCTCTCATTTTCCAAATAACCCAATTTATATATAATTCCACATCTTTCTGGACCAGTCACCAAAGATTAAACACTCTGAACTTACTCTCTGCAGTAATTAATAACAAGATACAAAGCCCCAGATAGCACACTATTTGGATGAGCTGTGATAGATTAATTCTAAGAAACACAGGCAGCTATCATGAAGGAGATGGCCCATTTTTCTCACTTAGGTCTACTTGTTCTTGCTAGTTTTTTTTTCCCCTTTGTAATAAGGAGCATGTAAAGAGAAAGGAGTCTGTACTCTTCCCAAACAGATCTGCCAACCCCTGGCTATAGATCAATGTGCTGGCCATCTTGTCCAGAGACACTGAGAGCCCTCCGTCCTGCCAGCAGGCGTGTTTCTGAACACACACCCAGATCCATGCCATTCTGTAAGGCCCTGGCATTTTACAGCACACTGTGTTCTTTGCAAAGCACTTCAGGCTGTATCTATGTCATTTTAATCTCACAACCACCTGATAAGACCAAAAGGATTCTCATTTACAGAGAAGGCTATGACCTAGAGAGGGGAAGTAATTTGCTTGCCTGAGTCAATCTTTGGAAGTTGGGTCCTAATTGCTTCCCTCTTTTTCTTGCTGAATAAGTTCATGTGTATGTGTGTGTGTAATGGTATATGTTGCAGTCAGGTTCGCGTTGCTGGCAGAAATGCCCCGACCAAGAGCAGATTTGGGGGTGGGGTGTATTTTGGATTACAGACTCGAGGGGAAGCTCCATGTGTGCAGGGGAAAACAATGGCATAAGCAGAGGATGGACATCACCCCCCTGGCCAACATAAGGTGGACAATAGGAACAGGAAAGTGTGCCAAACACTGGCAAAGGGACACAGGCTATAACACCCATAAGCTTACGCCCCAACAACACACTGCCTCCAGCAGGTGTTAATTCCCAAATCTCCATCATCTGGGAACCTAGCGTTCAGAATAGCTAAGTTTATGGGAGACACCTGAATCAAACCACCACACTATGCTATGTGGGGTGTATATGCATGTGTGTGCAGATGTGTGTTTTCAGTGACCAGAGAATTTCAGGCTGGAGAGATTGCTCAGTGGCTAAGGTGCTTTCCTGCAAAACCTAATGACCCCGATTTGATTTTCCCAGTTCCTATGTAAAGCCAAATGCACAAAGTTGTGCATGCATCTGGAATCCATTTGCAGTGGCTAGAGATCCTGGTGCACCCATTCTCATTCCCTTTCTCTCTGAGTCTCTCTCTCTCTGTTTGCAAATAAATAATTATTTTATTTACTTATGGGGGCGGGGAGAGAGAATGGGTGCACCAGGGCCTCCAGCCACAGCAAACAAACTCCAGACTCATGCACCACCTTGTGCATCTGGCTTATGTGGGTCCTTGGGAATTGAACAGAGGTCCTTTGACTTTGCAGCAAGTGCCTTAAGTGCTAGGCCATCCCTCCAGCCCCTAAATAAATATATTTTTAAAAAAAGACGTTGAGTGCTCCTCTCTGTGGCTCATCTGTGCATTTCCTTGACTGGGGGTGGTCTCTGCCTCACTCTGGAGCTACTGTTTAGATCTCCATGCCCCTCCACACGCACCAACACTGGGGTTACAGACGTGTACAACCACACCCAGCTTTTTACATGGGCTCTGGGGGAACAAAACTTGAACAGTCTCAGGCTCTCATACTTCAGTAGCAAATTCTGTTAACCACTGAGCCATCTCCCAGCCGAATAAGTTCCTATTTTCACGCACATCTATGTTGACATCTTTTTATCTTCTTGCAAATTTTTTAAACTAGTCTGCCCACCTTCCCATGGGCACATGACAGCCAGTCTAAATGCCCAGGGTCCCTCCCCCCAGTTGCCTGTTGTTCCTCTCCTAGCCTGGAGCCTCTTCTAGGGAATAATATGCTCCCTAGACTCTGTGCCTTCAGATCCAGGAATGTGGGGATTCAGACTCGGGATTCACAGGCAGAGTGAGTACAAAACAAAGAGCTGAAAGATTAGATTGGCCACGTCACCTAGCTACACCACTCCTTGGCACATACCCTAAGGACTCCACTCATTACTACAGAGATTCTTGCTAATCCACGTGGCTCTGTGGCACAAGGATAGTGAGTCCTTTGGACTTCTAGGTGAGATCCTTGCCAATCCATATTTATTGTTGCTCTCTGCACAATAGGTAGGAAATGGAACCAGTCTAGATGTCCTTCAACTAATGAATGGAAAATGAAGATGTTTTCATTTGCACAGCGGAGTTTTATTTGTCTGTAAGGAAAGATTACATTTTCATGAAAATGGATGGATATGGAAAGATGATACTAAGGGAGGTAACCCAAGCACAGAAAGTCAAATGCCGCATTTCTCTTTCATATACTGGCTTCAAATGTTTAGATTTGTATGTGAGTTGGAGTAAAAGGCAATCGGAGAGGCCAGGAAGCTACAAAGGGGCTATGAGGGAGGGAGGAGAAGGGAGGGATTAAGGGGAGGGCATAGTAGATATATAAGTAGAGGGGAAGAATACTGGGGGTGGAATTGTCCAAGTGGTATCAGGAGAAGGGATGGAGGACAGAGGAGGGCTGGGAGGAGGGTTCATCAAAATGGGCTGGGCATGGTGGCGCACGCCTTTAATCCCAGCACTGGGGAGACAGAGGTAGGAAGATAGCCATGAGTTCAAGGTCACCCTGAGACTACATAGTGAATTCCAGTCAGCCCGGGCTAGAGCAAGATCCTGCATCGAAAAACAAAACAAACAAAAAAAAAAGTTTCAGGGCTGGAGAGATGGCTTAGGGGTTAAGGCGCCTGCCTCCTAAGCCTAAGAACACTGGTTCCAGTCTCCAGAGGTTCCAATCTCCAGGTCCCACGTTTAGTCAGATGCAAAGTGACACAAGGGCGCAATGCCACACTTGACCACAAGGGGGCACACACATCTGGATTTCTTTCGCAGCAGCTGAGACACTGTTGGCGCGCCCATCTCTGTCTTCCTCTCTCTCTCTCTCTCTCTCTCTCTCTCTGTCTCTCTCTGTGTGTCTCTCTCCAAAAAAATAATAAAATAAAAATAAAAATAAAGTTTAAAAAAAAGTTTCAGATGTTTTAAACAAGTCATATGGAAACCTACTTCTTTGCTAGCCAATAATATATATGTTTAAAAAGAGTTTGAGAAGTATCCTATGGAAGTGGATAATGATGCTTCCAGAAGCCATAGATAATTATTAGAAATTATTTCAGTGCTAGGGGTGATATACTTTTCAGTGAGTTTTGACTAATAAGACCCCTGATGCCCCCAAAACATTACAGGCCATTGCCAAGGCTTTTGGTTGCCCACCAGAACTAGATGGTAAAACCATAAGGCTGAAGTTTCCTCATGCTTGGGCTGCAGCTGGAGCTGAGCTGGAAACCTCTTCCTTGTTCACTAGCTGTCTGAATGCTGGAAAGACCTATGCTACAAGCAGCCTTTTGGGAGGGAGAAGTCACCAATGGTGTTAAACAGCAGTGGACCCTGCAAGCCTTATGGCTGGCCAGCCAGGCCAAATGTGACACAGCTGGTGCAATAGTGGCTTGTCTGTTATGGGGAAAACCAACTGCTGTCTGATTGGACTGGAGGCTCGCTCTGCAGGAAGGAATACATGCCTGGTACTGAAAACCTAGTCAAAAGCCTATGGCTAGGGAGGTCATAAGCCCTAGGGGAGTAACAACTACTGATTTCTGGCTAAATGGATATATCATGACCACCAAACTGCCCTCTAAACACTTATGTTTATGTCCACATAGTAATGCTACTTTCGCTTTGGATTAGAGAAGCTTCTCTTTTCAGATGGCAGTGACCACTGGAGTGACTCATAAATGGCCAAAGTGCTGAGAAGAATTGACAGTGGAGTGTTTGGCACTGAGTGAAACATCTCTATCACACCCTCCAAGGCTCAGAGACCATTGTGGAAGAGGTGGTGGAAAGAATGTAAGAACCAAAGGAAGGGGAAGAGGGCTTACAATACTGTCTTCCAGATACAAAATGGCCTTGATATTTATGACCTCACAGTGCCTGACACTACTTATACAAGACGTTCATAATAGGAGGGAAAAAATGATGACAGTAAAATAGAAAAGAGAGTGGTTTGAAAGAAGAAGGGATTCAATGGAGGGTGGACTTGGGAGGGAAAAATGGAGATTGTGGAAAGAAATTATCATGGTTTATTGTCTATACTTATGAAGTTGTCAATAAAACATTTAGGAAAATGGGCTGAAGAGATGACTTAGTGGTTAAGGCACTTACCTGTGAAGCCTAAGGACCCAGGTGCTATTCTCCAGGTCCCATGTTAGCCAGATGCACGTTGTGGTGCATGCATCTGGAGTTTGTTTGCAGTGTCTAGAGGCCCTGGGGTGCCCATTTTCTCTCTCTCTCTCTCTCCACCTCTGTAGCAAATAAATAAATAATTTTTTTAAGTTTAGGAAAAAAACCACAAAGAGCTAAGTCTAGGATCATGGGGAGTTGCCTGACTTCGGGTCCCCAGTGCCTCAGACTCTGCAGTAGCAGAGTCTCGGCCCAGCTTAGAACTCTCCTGTGAGACTCCAGTATGAGAAGGTATACTCACAGCACCTCTTTCTGTCTCTCCTGTCTTGCTCCCACTTGCCCAATGTTATACTGCTACTGGGACTTGCAAAGCTAATGTTACAGAGTCAGCACATTGGGTGGAATTCCAGGAGAGTTAAAATATGTCCTTGGAAACTCTTTAAATTCCCCCAAAGGACAGAGTACATATAGTTTTATGAAAAAATTCCTAGTTAGTGTGATACATGTGGTATGTACAGACTCCAATCTCAACTTTTATTTTTGTCTGCCACTGTCTTTAAGTCATAGTGAATTTTTTTTTTTTTTTGGTTTTTTCAAAGTAGGGTCTCACTATTGAGGCTGACCTGGAATGAACATTGTCTCAGGTGGCCTTGAACTAAGCCCTCCTATAATTGTTGAATTGAAATAAAAATTTTTTATTTATTTTTATTTTTTTGCAAAACTAGGATGTCAGGCAGTTGAGAGGAGAATGGGCATTTTTAGCCATGCAAATGAACTCCAGATGCATGCCCCTTGTGCATCTGTTTACATGGGTCCTGGAGAATCGAACTCCTTTGTCACCCAAACACAACCACTAAGCCAGAGGCCAATGGAACATTGGGGTAAACCTATAATTGTTGAATTGAAATAAAAATGCCTATGTCAGCAATTTGGAAGCCGGCCAACCAGAAAAAAAAAAAGTCAAGAAATGGTGCATGGGTCTGTGATCCCAACATGCCTACAGCAATGGGAGGCCAACTAAAAAAAAAAGTCAAGAAACCTATCTCAAAAAAAAAAGATCCTATCTCAAAAAAGAAAAGAAAAACAGGCATGGCGGTGCATGCTTTTTCTTAAATTATTTATTTATTTAAGAGAGGGAGGGAGAGAGAAAGAAAAAGAAAGAGGCAGATAAGAGAGACTAGGAGTGTCAGGGCCACTAGCCACTGCAAACAAAGTCCAGATGCATGTGCTGCCTTGTGCATCTGGATTATGTGGGTTCTGGGGAATCAAAACTGGGTCCTTGGGCTGTGCAGGCATGCAACTTAACCACTAAGCCATCTCTCCAGCCCTGGTGCATGCTTTTAATCACAGCACGTGGGAGGCTACGGTAGGAGGATTGCTATGAGTTTGAGGCCAGCTGGGCTAGAGTGAGACCCTGCCTCAACACACACACACACACACACACACACACACACACACACACACACACAGTGGAAGGAAAGGACAAACACCTCCATGTTCATGCACACATACACACACATACGCATCATACACACACACAAATAATAATAGCCATTAGCTATTTAAGATGCTCCATTCACAACATATAGGACAGTCACAGTTTTGTGCAGATGACATTTCTATGTTGTTCCAAGGCGTTTTCATTATCCTCCAGAGGATCCCCCCACCCCTGCTAGCAATCATTTCTCATAGTCCTTCCCAAACCCTGGCAACCACTAGTTTGCTTTCTGTCTCTGTGCATTTACTTCTTTTGGACGTTTCGTACAAATGAAACTGCACAGAACGTGACCTTTCTGTCTGGCTTTCTTCACTTAGGATAATGTTCTCAAGGTTTGTTTCATGTGCCCTGGGGGTGAGCAAATTTTATTCTTCCCTCCCACAGAGGGCACTGATGACAGACCAAAGAAGTGAAGAAATGATTCCCCACCCCCAAATCTAACTTGTTTAACCAGTGGGTGGATTGAGTTACTTACAGAAGCAGGGCTGCCTCTAAGCAGCTGCATTCCCGCAAGCCCACCCCAACATAGGTGACCACTCATGAAAGCCACATGCCTTCCAGGCAGCTCCATCAAACAATCTCCTCTCCCTAGTAATTGCTACTGCTTGTACAACCTGGCGGTGGGGGATCCCGAGTCTTCTCAGTTTGGGAGCTTCTAAGTCCTTTTGAATTTTTAATAAAAATATGCTTTATTTGTTTATTTCCCTTTCAGTTCCAGCATGGTGTTCTGATGACCTGTGATTGACTGCAGCCAGTGGTATCTTCAACAATAGGATCTTGCCTTTCAGCTCTGGCAGGTAATAAAGTGTTTTGGGAATGGCCTACATTGTTTTGGGGACCTCATGGGGTCTCCTTGGCCAACATCTCACTGAGGGGACAATCCAGTTCTGGGTCTGGGATTTACCACCCAGAGTCCATGGTTTCAAGGTTAAAAAAGAAGAAGAAGAAGAATATAGGGCTAGAGAGATGGCTTAGTGGTTAAGGCACATGCCTGTGAAGCCTAAGGACTCAGGTTCGATTCTCCAGGTCCCATGTAAGCCAGATGCACATAGTGGCGCATGCATCTGGAGTTCATTTTCAGTGGCTAGAGGTCCTGGTGCACCTATCCTCCCTCTCTCTCTCTCTGTCTGTAATAAATAAAATAAAAATCTTAAAATGTAAGCCAGGCATGGTGGCGCACGCCTTTAGTCCCAGCACTGGGGAGACAGAGGTAGGAGGATCACCATAAGTTCGAGGCTACCCTGAGACTACATAGTGAATTCCAGGTCAGCCTGAGCTAGAGTGAAACCCTACCTCGAAAAACAAAAAAACAAAACAAAAAAAAATCTTAAATGTATTCTTAAAAAAAAAGAATACAAATCTTTCTCCAAACAAAAATAACACTGTATTGGAACAAAAAATTCCAAAACATTTATGTTAATTATACCTATGTTTATTATCAATTATATAATTATAGTGATTAACATTTTAAAACATAAGAAAGCTGGGCATGTTGGCGCACGCCTTTAATCCCAGCACTCGGGAGGCAGAGGTAGGAGGATAGCCGAGAGTTCGAGGCCACCCTGAGACTACATAGTTAATTCCAGGTCAGCCTGGACCAGAGTGAGACCCTACCTTGCAAAACCAAAAAAAAAAAAAAAAAAAAAAAAAAGAAAATATTCATTTTAGAAAATAAACAAGTATTTTAATCCAGTTTGTAGCTGTATCTGATTTTAATACTGGTTCACAAATATTCTTCCAAAGAATGTTTTGCTATTCTGGTTGGACTAATTATTTTTAGATTTTCATAAAATAGACTGAGATTGTCTTCAAAATTGCATTTGTTTATAAATTTGAAAATGTTGACATCTTCCAAAGACTCTTCCTCACAGACTAAAATTTTTATTTTATGTTATGTATTTTTATTATTTGAATGTGTGTGTTATGGTGTGCATGCACGTATGTGTGTTTGTATGTATATGGGCACATGCGTGTGTGCATGCATGTGTGTGTGCATATGCAAGTGGGCACACATGTGGGTACATGTTTTGGAGGCCAGAGGTCAACCTACCACTGCACTTTAGTTTTTCAAGTTTTTAAAAATTTTTAAATTTTCAATTATTTTTTAAGCATTCTTTTTTGTTCATAATATTTTTATTTATTTATTTATGTGAAAGAGAGAGAGAATGGGCATGCCATGGCCTCTAGCCTCTGCAACTGAACTCCAGATGTGCCCCCTTGTGCATCTGGCTAATGTAGGATCTGGGGAATCGAACCTGGGTCCTTTGGCTTTGAAGACAAAGCCTTAACCGCTAAGCAATCCCTCCAGCCCTATTTTTAATTATTTATTTGAGAGAGAAAGAAAGGGGGGGAGAGAGAATGAGCAAGCCAGGACCTCCAGCCACTGCAAATGAACTCCAGACAAATACTCCATCTGGCTTATGTGGGTCCTGGTAAATCAAACTTGAGTCCTTTGGCTTTGTAGGCAAGCACCTTAACTACTAAACCATCTCTCCAACCACCCCCCCTTTTTAAGTTTTTTATAATTTTGATTTCCTGAGCCTCAGGGTGGGTGGAAATAGCTTGAGACACCATGTGTCCCCCATCCCTGAAGATACTGCCTGAGGCCTCTTGGTCCCAACAATGAATATCAATAACCCGCCAAAGAACAGCAGCAGAATTGGGGTTGGGGGGGGGTCTGTGTGTGAAAACTTTTTATTTTAAAAAGCCAGCCAGGCATGGTGGCACACACCTTTAATCCCAGCACTCAGGAGGCAGAGATAGGAGGATCACTGTGAGTTTGAGGCCACCTTGAGACTACATAGTGAATTCCAGATCAGCCTGGGCTAGAGTGAGACCCTACCTCAAAAAAACAATCAATAAATTTAAAAATATATATTTATTATATATTTGCAAGCAGAAAGAGAGACAAGAGGGAAAGGGAAAGAGAATGGGTGTGCCAGGGCCTCTTCCACTGCAAACAGAATCCAGATGCAGGTGCCACTTTGTGCTTCTGGCCTGTGTAGGTACTAGGTACATCAAACCAAGGCTATGAGGCTTTGCAAGCTGAGCTATGTCTCTAGCCTGGTGCCTTATTTTTTCTCTTTTAGTTTTTAAAAACTATTTTATTTATTTATTTGAGAGAGAGAGAGAAGAAGAGGAAGAGGAAGACAGAGAGAAAGAGAGAATGGGCATGCAAGGGCCTCTAGCCACTGCAAACAAACTCAAGACACATGCACCCCTTGTGCATCTGGCTTACATGGGTCCTGGGGACCCTTAGGCTTCTCAGGCAAACACCTTAATCACTAAGCCAATTCCCTAGCCCCCCACCCCGACACCTTATTTTTTGAGACAGGGTCTTTCATGGAACCTGATCTCACTGATTCAGCTAGACAGACTAGACAGCAAGCCCAGAGGATTCTCCCTGCCCTCCCAGCACTGAGATTACAGGCATGAACCACCACACCTAGCATTTTATACGGGTGCTTGGGGTCTGAACTCAGGTCCTCATGCTTGCGTGGCAGGCGTTTTACTGACTGAGCCATCTCTTCCAGCTCCCAGATCATGATATATTTTTAACATTTTTATTTATTTATTTGCAATGAGAGAGAGAGAGAGAGAGAGAGAGAAAGTTGGTGCACCAGAGCTTCTTGCTAATGCAAATGAACTCCAGAAGCATGCACTACTTTGTGCACGTGGCTTTGTGTAGGTGCTGGGGCCATCAGGCTTTGCAAACAAGCTCCCTTAACTGCTGAGCCACCTGTCCAGGCTCATGATATTTAAATTGAGAAAATGCTCTCTTTGTACATCTTTGTGCATGTGTGTGCCGTGGCACACGTGTGGAGATCAGAGGACAATCTTGGGTCCTTCTACCGTGTTTGAGGCAGGGTCTCTTGTTGTTTGCTGCTGTATAGGCCAGGCTAGCTGGCCTGCAAACGTCCCAGGATTCACCTGTCTCTGCTTCCCATCTTGCCATAGATGGACCAGGAATACAGATGCTTGACAGTGTCCAGCTTTACATGGGTGCTGGGGATGCAAACTCAGGTTATCATGTTTGCACAGCAAGTGCTTTTAACAAACTATCCCCTCAGACCTTTTGTTGTTGTTTGTTTTTTAATTTTAATTTTATTTTTATTTATTTATTTGAGACAGAGAGAGGGAAAGAGACAGAGGGAGAGAGAGTGAGAATGGGCATGCCAGGGCCTCTAGCCACTGCAAACGAACTCCAGATGCGTGTACCCCCTTGTGCATTTGCCTTACATGGGACCTGGAGAATCGAACTGGGGTCTTCAGGCTTCACAGGCAAATGCCTTAACTGCTAAGCCATCTCTCCAGCCCTGTTTTTGTTTTTGTTTTTTAGATAAGGTTTCTGAATATAGCCCAGGCTATCCTAGAACTCACTACATAACCTATGCTAGCCTCAACCTATGGAAACCCTCCTGCCTCAGTCTCCAGTCTGTTGGGATTATAAATGTGTGCCACTGTGCCCAGCCAAGAAAATATTCTGTATGTGTGCGTGCGTGCATGTGTGTGCGCACACATGTGTGGGTGTGAGCAGGTGCACATGCACTAGTATTGGAGGATAGAGGACAACCTTAGGTATCATTTCTCAGATGCTGGCCACATTTTGTTGAGACAGGGTCTCACTGGATTAGGACTTGACAAGTAGGTTAGACTGGCTGACCAGTGAGCCCCAGGAATCTGTGTGTGCCTGCCTCCCCAATGCTTAATTACAAGCCTGGCTCCCCTCAGCACCCCTCCTCCACCTCTTGTTGGGACTAGCATAGAAATAGGGTCCTCAAGCTTGCAAGGCAAGCACTTTACTGACTCAACTATCTCCCTGCTCCCACCAAAATATTCTTTCCAAGCCGGGCGTGGTGGTGCACCCCTTTAATCCCAGCACTTGGGAGGCAGAGGTAGAAGGATCGCCATGAGTTCGAGGCCACCCTGAGATTATATAGTGAATTCCAGGTCAGCCTGAGCTAGAGTGAGACCCTACCTTGAAAAAAAAACCCAAAATATATATGTATATATTCTTTCCAGGTGCTGAGATATCAGAGAAGGTCTACGGAATGAAGGATAGTCTTATTTGTGACTTAAACACATAGCTATTTCAGCCCAAATGTTTTCACAAGAACTGTCTTTTTACTTCCTTTCAAAGTACCTCTCTTTGATACATATTGTTATGAGATTTTTTGAAAAATTATCAATTAAAAGATTTCGTGATTCTTTTGAATGTTTTACCATCCTGAGATTTTTAGGTTTTTCTCTACTCTATCCCATTCTGATAAAGAATATAAATGTAGATAAATTTATACAATGATCCAAATATTCCTCCCTCGGGTTAAGACTTTCCAGAACACAACTGTGGGCTGTGCTATGGATGTTCTCACTCATGCTTGGTGGAATTGTTCCCTGTTCTCCTCAAAGAAATGTCTCCGTGCCTTGTTGCTTGCGAACTCTCTTTCCTTTCCTTTCTGTTTCAATGCTGGGAGTTGAACCCAGGGCCTTGTACATAGTAGGCAAAGCTGCACCCCCATCCCATACACTTGGTTTTCAAAACAAAATACACTAAAATGTTTAAATCTCCATCCATGTTCCATTCATTGAGCACTTTGATGAAATATTTTAAGTAATTTTTTTAACCAAAAAATAGAGGGAACATTTTTTTGAAGAGGGGGAAAATAAAAAACAGCATGCTGGTACTATTGTAAGACTCGGGCTGATTTACAAGAACAGGGAGCCTCCATATCCGTGGCTTCTGTGTCCAAGGGTTCATCCACTGTGAACTGAAAGACTGCATCCAACTGGGGAAATGGCTCAGCTGCTAAAGGTGTTTACTTTAGCCTGCCAGCAGAGTTTGATTCCCCGGTACCCACATAAAAAAGCCAGATGCCCAAAATGGTACATGCAGGGACAAGAGGCCCTGGCATACCCATATTCCCTCTCTCTTCCTCCCCCCCATGTCTCTCCTTGCAAATAATAAATAAATATTTTAAAAAGAAAAACTACATCTGGGGCTGGAGGGATGGCTTAGCAGTTAAGGCACTTGTCTGCAAAGCCAAAGGACCCAGGTTTGATTCCCCAGTACCCACATAAGCCAGATGATGCATGCATCTGGAGTTCATTTGTAGTGGCTGAAGGCCCTGGCACAACCATTCTGTCTGTCTATCTCTCTCTCTTTCTCAAATAAATAAAATTTTTTTTAAAACTACATCTGTCCCAAACATGGACAGACATTTCCTTATCACCATTTCCTAACAAACAGATTATAAAAATGTTTTTCAGGCTGGAGAGATGGCTTAGTGGTTAAGGCACTTGCCTGCAAAGCCAAAGGACCTTGGTTCAATTCCCCAGGACCTACATAAGCCAAGTGCACTAAGTGGCGCATGAATCTGGATTCATTTGCAGTGGCTGAAAGCCTTGGCACACCCATTCTCTTTCTCTCTCTCTCTCTCTCTCTCTCTCTCTCTGCCTCTTTCCCTCTCTTAAATAAATCAATTTAAAAAATGGTTTTCATGGCATTGACATAATTTTAGGTGTTAAAAGCCATTGGGAGATGATGTACTTAAGTTATATGCAATCACTCTCACTTTCTACAGGGGCTGGAGCAACCAATGCCAGGTTTTGTTATCCACAGGAGGTCCTGGAACCAAATCAATTTTATATTTCTGAAGAAGCTCAAACATTTCTAAACTCTGATTAATGACTTAAAGCAAAGAAAGCAAACATGCTACTATGCCAAAGGGTTTTTTTTTTTTTTTTTTTTTTTTGCGTGTTGTTGTTCTTCAGTATGACTTCACCTTCATCACGGTTGCTCGAGTGTATATAAAAACGTTTGTAGCATCAAACAACTGTGGCTTCTATTTCAGTTAACTAGAATATCACAGCTGTTCTGAGTGAATTAGAAATTACATGTTCACAGCAACCAATTCCAGGGTCATTGCTACTTGATAGTTAAATTTAGTCAAAACATCATTTGGTTAATCGTGGAACTGCTTCATGAAAATGTGTATTTGTATTGAGACCATGAAAGCAATTTTATCTTCAAGTGCCAGGCATTTTAACTAGATGTGTGATCGTGTTTACATTCATCTTGCATGCCTCCACTCTGGCAGGATGGGCTTCCTAAAGCTTTATTTTGATTTCATGAATTGGTTGGAGGGGAAAAAAAAATCAAGCCCTCATTACAGTTAGCTAATCATCTGCTTGACACATCAGATGGCATTGCTATCAAATTGGCATCATCTGACTGTCTGCAAAGTTGTTCTGCCAGTGGGGCCCACACATTAGCAGTTATCACTTCACACTGTACGTGTGCCGGAAAAACTTGGAATGAAAAATGAGCAAGGGGCTGGAGAGATTGCTCAGTGGTTAAGCACTTGTCTGCAAAGCCTAATGACCAGAGTTTGATTCCCCATTACCCACATAAAGCCAGATGCACAAGGTAGGGCATGTGTCTGGAGTTTGTTTGCAGTGGCTGGAGGCCCTGGTGAGCCCATCCTACCCTGCCTCTCTCTCCCTAGCATGGTGGCTCACACCTTTAATCCCAGCACCTGGGTGGCAGCAGTAGGAGGATCCGTGTAAATTCAAGGCCAGCCTGAGACTACATAGTGAATTCCAGGTCAGCCTGAACTAGCACAAGGTCCTACCTCAAAAAAAAAAAAAAAAAAAAAAAAAAAAAAATGCAAGAAGAGTTTTCATGATGGTAAACTATATGTAACATAAAATTTATCATTTGAGACATGTTTATTTTATTTTTTTTTACTTTTACTTAACACATAATAATTGTGTAGGGTTAGGAGTGTACCTCAATGGTGGAATGCTTGCCTTCACGCTCAAGAACCTTGATTCAGGGCTGGAGGGATGGCTTAACAGTTAAGATGCATGCCTGCACAACCTAAGGACCCCAGTTTGATTCTCCAGGTCCCAAGTAAGCTAGATGCTCATGGTGGCTCATGCATCTGGAGTTTGTTTGCAGTGGCTAGAGGCCCTGGCATGCCCTCTCTCTCCCTCTCCCAAATAAATAAATAAATAAATAAATAAATAAATAAATAAATAAATAAATAAATAAATAAATAAAATCTTTAAAAAAGAAAGAACCTAGATTAAATCCCCAGCACTAAAAAATATATATCGTACTGGGCTGGAGAGATGGTTTAGTGGTTAAGGTGCTTGCCTGCAAAGCCAGGACCCACGTAAGCCAGATGCACAAAATGGTACATGTGTCTGGAGTTCATTTGTAGTGGCTGAAGGCCCTGGCACACCCAGTCTCCCTCTCTCTCTCTCTCTCTTTCTCTCTCAAATAATTAAAATAAAATAAAAAATTTAAAAATATATTGTTCATGAGATAGAAAGAGAGAAATCACCAATAGAGATAAACAATAGTGGACACTGCAAGCCTTAATTTGGCCAGCCAGGACAAATGAGCTAACAGGTGGAATAGTGGCATGTGTGTTATGGGGGAAACCAACCACTCTAATTGGACTGGACATGAGTTCAATGGCACTAAGTAAATTCACATTGCTATTCCACCATCATCACTACCTCCAAAACATTTTTCTTTTTTATTTATTTATTTTTATTGACAACTTCCTTAATTGTAGACAATATCCCATGGTACTTCCCTCCCTTTCCCCACTTTCCCCTTTGAAACTCCACTCTCCATTATATCCCCTTCCCTTCTCAGTCAGTCTCTCTTTTCATTTTGATGTCATGGTCTTTTCCTCCTATTATGATGGTCTTGTGTAGGTGGTGTCAGGCACTGTGAGGTCATGGATATCCAGGCCATTTTATGTCTGAAGGAGCACGTTGTAAGGAGTCCTACTCTTCCTTTGGCTCTTACATTATTTCCACCACCTCTTCCACAATGGACCCTGAGCCTCGGAAGGTGTGTTTGACATGTTTCAGTGCTGATCACTCCTCTGTCACTTCTTCTCAGCACCATGGTGCCTTCTGAGTCATCCCAGGGTCACCACCACCTGAAAAGAGAAGCTTCTCTAACCAAAAATGAGAGTAGCATTAATATATGGATATGGACATTAAGAGAAGTGCTTACTGGGCAGTTTGGTGAGCATAGTACATACATTTAGCCAGACACCAGGAGATGTTACACCCCTAGGGATCATGACTACCCCTGTTGTAGGTTTTCAGTATCAAGCATGTGTTCCCTCCCATGGAGCAGACCTCCAGTCCAATTAGAGAGCATTTAGTTTTCCCCATAACAGACATGCCACTATTGCACCCACTGGCTCACCCAAAACATTTTTCCATAACTTTTTTATCATCCAAAGTGGAAACTGTGCCCGAAATAATAACTCCCCATATTGCCCTCCCTTCTGCTTGTAGTGACCAGTGCTCTACTCTCCTTGATGAATTTCTTCATAGCCACATACAAGTGGAACAGATAGGAGTTGTTACATTGTGATTAGTTTATTTCACTTAGCACAGTGTCTTCAGGGTTCATTCGTTTTGTAGCACAAGCCAGAATAGCCTACCTTGTTGAGAAGGAATAGTCCATCAGATGTTGGTGGCTCGTGTTGCTATCTATCCGTCCACTGATGGCATGTGGACTGCTTCCTCCTGGAGCCCTTTGTGAACTCTGCTATGAATACTGGCGGGTCACCTCTATGTGAGCCCCTGCCTCAACTTTTTTTTTTTTTTTTTTTTTTTTTTTTTTTTGAGGTAGGCTGATGTGGAATTCACTATATAGTCTCAATGTGGCCTCGAACTCACAGCGATCCTCCTACCTTTGCCTCCTGAGTGCTGGGATTAAAGCATGTGGGGTTGTCCTTTGGAGTCACTGGATCATGTGCTTTTAGCCACTGCAAGCCTTAATTTGGCCAGCCAGGACAAATGAGCTAACAGGTGGAATAGTGGCATGTGTGTTATGGGGGGAAACCAACCACTCTAATTGGACTGGACATGAGTTCAATGGCACTAAGTAAATTCACATTGCTATTCCACCATCATCACTACCTCCAAAACATTTTTCTTTTTATTTATTTATTTTTATTGACAACTTCCTTAATTGTAGACAATATCCCATGGTACTTCCTCCCTTTCCCCACTTTCCCTTTGAAACTCCACTCTCCATTATATCCCCTTCCCTTCTCAATTAGTCTCTCTTTCATTTTGATGTCATGGTCTTTTCCTCCTATTATGATGGTCTTGTGTAGGTGGTGTCAGGCACTGTGAGGTCATGGATATCCAGGCCATTTTATGTCTGAAGGAGCACGTTGTGGAGTCCTACTCTTCCTTTGGCTCTTACATTATTTCCACCACCTCTTCCACAATGGACCCTGAGCCTCGGAAGGTGTGTTTGACATGTTTCAGTGCTGAACTCCTCTGTCACTTCTTCTCAGCACCATGGTGCCTTCTGAGCCCAGGGTCACCACCACCTGAAAAGAGAAGCTTCTGCTATATGGATATGGACATTAAGAGAAGTGCTTACTGGGCAGTTTGGTGAGCATAGTACATACATTTAGCCAGACACCAGGAGATGTTACACCCTAGGGATCATGACTACCCCTGTTGTAGGTTTTCAGTATCAAGCATGTGTTCCCTCCCATGGAGCAGACCTCCAGTCCAATTAGAGAGCATTTAGTTTTCCCCATAACAGACATGCCACTATTGCACCCACTGGCTCACCCAAAACATTTTTCCATAACTGTGGAAACTGTGCCCAAATAATAACTCCCCATATTGCCCTCCCTTCTGCTTGTAGTGACCAGTGCTCTACTCTATGAATTTCTTCATAGCCACATACAAGTGGAACAGATAGGAGTTGTTACATTGTGATTAGTTTATTTCACTTAGCACAGTGTCTTCAGGGTTCGTTCTTTTGTAGCACAAGCCAGAATAGCCTACCTTGTTGAGAAGGAATAGTCCATCAGATGTTGGTGGCTGTGTTGTGTCCACTGATGGCATGTGGACTGCCCTCCTGGAGCCCTTTTGTGAACTCTGCTATGAATACTGGCGGGTCACCTCTCGTGAGCCCCTGAGGTAGGCTGATGTGGAATTCACTATATAGTCTCAATGTGGCCCAACTCACAGCGATCCTCCTACCTTTGCCTCCTGAGTGCTGGGATTAAAGGCGTGCGCCACCACGCCCAGCCCCTGCTTCAACTTTCTGGGTTGTCCGCCGAGAGGTGGAATCACTGGATCATGTGCTCGTTCTATGGTTAACTTTTGAGGAACTGGTATACTGTTTCCTTCCTTCCTCTCTCTCTCTCTCTCTCTCTCTCTCTCTCTCTGTGTGTGTGTGTGTGTGTGTGTGTGTGTGTGTGTGTGTGTCTGTGTGTGTGTGTGTGTGTGTGTGTGTGTGTGTGTGTGTGTGTGTCTGTGTCTGTGTGTGTGTGTGTGTGTGTGTGTGTGTGTGTGTGTGTCTGTGTGTGTGTGTGTGTGTGTGTCTGTGTGTCTGTGTGTGTGTGTGTGTGTGTGTGTGTGTGTGTGTGTGTGTGTGTGTCTGTGTCTGTGTGTGTGTGTGTGTGTGTGTGTGTGTGTGTGTCTGTGTGTGTGTGTGTGTGTGTCTGTGTGTCTGTGTGTGTGTGTGTGTGTGTGTGTGTGTGTGTGTGTGTGTGTGTGTCTGTGTCTGTGTGTGTGTGTGTGTGTGTGTGTCTGTGTGTGTGTGTGTCTGTGTGTGTGTGTGTGTGTGTGTGTGTGTGTGTGTCTGTGTGTGTCTGTGTCTGTGTGTGTGTGTGTGTCTGTGTGTGTGTGTGTGTGTGTGTGTCTGTGTCTGTGTGTGTGTGTGTGTGTGTGTGTGTGTGTGTGTGTGTGTGTGTGTGTGTGTGTGTCTGTGTGTGTGTGTGTGTGTGTGTGTGTGTGTGTCCCATATGTATGTGACACATGTGTGCCCATACCTGTGAGGCTACAGGTCAAAGTTGAGTATCTTCCTCAATCACTCTCCACCTTATTCTTTGAGACAGGGTCTCTCACTGAACCTGGAGCTCCCTGATTCATTAGCCAGGGAGCCCCGAGGACTCTCCTATTTCCACCTCCCCAGTATGCACCACCATGCTCACCATTTTTAGGTTCTGAGGATCTGAACTCAGGTTCTTATGCTTATGATACAAGTGCATTACCCACTGAGCCATCTCCACAGTCCAGGGGTGTGTGCGTGTGTGTGTGTGTGTGTGTTGAGACAGGTAGCCTAGGCTGGCCTCCTGATTCTCCTGCATCCGTCTCCCAAGTGCTTGCATTACAGGCAGGCATTGCCACCGGACAGCATACCACGCAGGATTCCGGCTCTATCCTTATACACCCCCACCAGTTCCAATGTCTCCACCTCCTCTCTGCTGCTTGTTATTTTCTGGGTTTTGATACTAACCATCCTCTTGAGCGTGAAGTGTTGGCTCCCTGTGGTTTTCATTTGCATTTCCCTCCTAATTAGAGCTACTGAACATCTTGCCGTGAGCTTGTTGACCATTGAATATCTTCTTTGAAGAAATGTCTATTCAATTCTTTTGTCCCGAAAGTGAGCAAGATTAATTTTGATGAAGAATAATAATTTCAGATGAACCAAGAGTCGTGACTCACAGAGCGCTGTGTAAATGTACTTTGCTGTAGCTGCTTGCACTGAACCGTTCTATGTGGGCATTGTATCCTAAAACCAATCTTGCAGTCCGTGACAACGTTTCTCCAGCAGATATTTCATGTCTTCTGCTTTTCATGGGGCCGGTGACTCCCGCTCCCATGGGTGTTGGTAAACATCAACATCTGGTGTCAAGTCCATGTTCATCGCCCGCTTTCTTGAGAAACAGAAAGGCGCCAATGTTTTCATTCAACAAGCGCACGGATGGGCTTCCTGAAAGATGGTGCGGCATTACCCAGCAATGCCGTCAGTAGGAGGAGAGTTGCACCCTATGGGAACTGATGTCAGCACCATGGCAGGAGCGCTCAGTCATCTCTCCGCTCTCAGATCGGAATGCCCACCTGTTTCCAACACATAGCACCTAAACTATGACTCCCTGTATGTCCTGCTGACACCATCAACTGGCAGCCTGATGGCTTTGAGATTTCACGGGCCACAGCATGGGCTAATGGAACGGGCCACTGGCACAAGTGGCAGGTAACATGAACTGCCAGCGAGGTCTTCTGCATCAAATGAAATACTTTCTCTGCCCACAACACAAGACTAGCAGCAGTGAGCTCTCCCTGGTTGCTCATGTCACAGTGCCTGATTCATTAGCACTCTGCCTGCTGCCCTTGAAAGTGAGGGGCCAAGGAAAGAAAGAGAGAGAGAGAGAGACAGAGAGAGAGAAAGAAAGGAAGGAAGGAAGACCAAGGGGATGTCTACCAAGCCCCTCCAATCTGTTTTATTGATGCTACTAATGTGCAGTGCTGACTCATGCTGGGGTGGCAGCACGCATCCGTAAGCCGGGCACTGGGAGGATCATGGTGAGTTTGAGTCCAGCCTGGGATTCAGAACAAAACCCACCCTGCAATGCAGAATCAGGTGAGACTCAGACTGGAACTGGGACTACCCCAAGCAAACGAGGTCACGGGTTGCTTCCAGTGACTAACCCACAAGAAAACTCAGGAGCCTTCGCCACGACAAGCTCTGGTGGCTTGCAGCATTTCCCCTTTGGTCCTTCACAAAGGAGTTTTCAAGGCCATCACTCTGGCCATAAAGATTTCTCAGTGAAGGCCAGGCGTGGTGGCACACGTCTTTAATCCCAGCACTTGGGAGGCAGAGATAGGAGGAGAGTTGTGAGTTCAAGGCCAGCCTGAGACTACATAGAGCAGGTTATAGATTCAGACTGTGGGGCCCAGTCCAGCCATCTACTTAGCTGCTGTGTAAACTGAGATAAGTTACTCCATTGCTTTGTTTCCTTGTTGACAAAAGGACACAAATATTCGCCTTACCTACCATATAAAAAGTCTCAGATGAGGGCTGGAGAGATAGCTTAGCAGTTAAGGCACTTGCCTGCAAAGCCAAAGGACATAGGTTCAATTCCCCAGGACCCACATAAGCCAGAGGCACAAGGTGGCGCATGTGTCTGGAGTTTGTTTGCAGTGGCTGGATGCCCTGGCATGTCCATTCTCTCTCTCCCTCTCTTTGCCCCCCTCTCTCTCTCTCTCAAATAAATAAATAAATATGTTTTAAAAGAGTCTCAGATGAAATTTAAAATCATTAAATTTTAGTTTTATATTAAGTATATAATATAAGTATGTCCCAAATTTAGCTGGGCATCTTTATATATATATCTGGCATCTCTACTAGTATATCAGTTAGGAAAATACCTGTCAGATGGTGAGTTATCTGTTGTGGTTTGAATGTAAAATGTCTCCCTTAGGCTCCTGGGTTTGAACACTTGGTCCCCAGGCAGTTATGTTGTTTGGGAAAGTTTGGAACCTTTAGGAAGTGGGGCTTTGCAGGAGGAGGTGAGTTTCTGGGGGTGGACCTTGAGAGCCCCACTTCCTGTTTGCCTTCTGCTTCTTGACTGTGGATGCAATGTGATCAGCCAGCTTCTATTTCTACCACCATGCCTTCTGCTCCATGATGGACTGGATGCCCTGGAATTGTCAACCAAAACGAACCCTCTCCTTTCATAAGCTGCTTCTTGTCAGAGATTTGGTCACAACAATGAGTGAAATAACCAATACATCAGTGTACTTAATAGCAGAAGTGGCTGTACAGGGACAGAGCTGTTCTCTCTCTCTGATCCCTCATTGGATTCTGTCTCCCTGACTCTCAGGAGCTCTGTAGACCACAGGTAGACTCTCTTGCTCCCTGTTTCTCCTGGCTCAGCTTCTCACTACAGGGTTTCCAGCCTCATGGAACCAGCCCTGTCTTGGTTTGGGTTTTTCCAGTACACCCTGAGGCAAGAAAAAAAAAAAAAAAAGGATTGTAGGTGAGTAGTTTATTTGGGAGGTATCCCTACAACATCATTAGGGGAATGTGGTGGTTTGATTCAGGTGTCCCCCATAAATTTAAGTATTCTGAATGCTAGGTTCACAGCTGATGGCAATTAGAAATTAAAGCCTCAAGCCGGGCGTGGTGGTGCACGCCTTTAATCCCAGCACTCGGGAGGCAGAGGTAGGAGGATCACCGTGAGTTCAAGGCCACCCTGAGATTGCATAGTTAATTCCAGGTCAGCCTGGGCCAGAGTGAGACCCTACCTTGAAAAACCAAAAAAAAAAAAAAAAAAGAAAAGAAAAAGAAAAAAGAAATTAAAGCCTCCTGGAGGTGATGTATTGTTATGGGTGTTATAGCCAGTTTCTCTGTGCCAATGTTTGGCACACTCTTCTGTTGCTATGGTCCACTTTAGGTTGGCCAGGGGGTGATGTCCACCCTCTGCTCATGCTATCGTTTTCCCCAGCCATCATGGCACTTCCTCTTGAGTCTGTAAACTAAAATAAACCTCTTTTTTTTTTTCCCACATGCTGCTCTTGGTTGGGTGATTTCTACCAGCCATGCGAATGTGACTGCAACAGGAAGTAAAAAAGTGAGGCAGGGAAAAAGGAAATCAACAAAGGAGGCATTATCAAATATGCCCAGCAAGGATGGGGAGCTGACCTCAGAGCTGCCAGGAAACAGGAAAGCACTCAGCTCAGCTGAGAGACAAGGAGCCGGGTGTTCATTCCCACTGGCTCTGCTCAACATCCAAGGGCTGACTCTGAGGTCATCAGTGATCAGTCCACTGGTGCTTCTTTCCGGCCTTGTGAATGGGTGAGGCACGCTAATGGTACCAGGCAAACGCCCTGTCAGGTAGGGCTGAGGAGATGGTCCGGTGGAAGATAAAGTGCTTGCCATAAAAGCATGAGTTCCTGAGCTCAGATCTCTAGAACCTACATGAAGCCAAATGCTATAGCCAGCACCTGTAATCCCAGCATGCCGTAGGCAAGATGGGAAGCAGAGGCAGGAGCATCCCCTGGAAGCTTATGGACCAGCTAGTCTGCATGCAGGGGTGGACAGTGAGAGACCCTGCCTCAGACAAGGTGGAAGGCGAGGGCTGACATCTGAAGTTGCCCTCTGACCTCCATACACACTCCCTGGCCCATACATAATACATAGGGCAATACATACATAGGGCAAAGAGGGGTGCCACTAAATCTCCCACCAGCACCTGCCCTGGTCAACTAGTTCAAATTTTCAAGGGAGGCCAGGCATGGTGGTGGTGGCACACGCCTTTAATCCCAGCACTCTGGAGGCAGAGGTAGGAAGATCGCCGTGAGTTCGAGGCCACCCTGAGAATACATAGTGAAATCCAGGTCAGCCTGGGCTAAAGTGAGACCCTACCTCAAAAAAAAAAAAAAATTCAAGGGAGAGCAACTGATGGGTCACTGGGAGCCACGGGGTCTGCTGGCCTTGTGCTAGGTAGTAGACCTCCATTCTAGATGCAATATACACTCTCACTTTTTTCTTCATATCACACTTTCTTTTCATTTTGCTCATAAGGACCCTCAATCCGCAAAAGCATATGTGGGTGAGGAAGGCAGAGGCAGGGAACTCATGTTCTCACTCGGTTCTTGTGTCTGGCAAGGCCAGCTGGCAAGATCACGGGGCAGAAGGGCTGGCCCTGACCAGAACCATCCTGTCACAAATGTCAATGCTACAGCCTGCTTGGCAAATGGGTGAGGGCCCTGCTCTAGGCTGCCCACGCTAAGACAGCTGTCCAGGAAACACTGAAATCAATGCCCCCCCCCCCGTGGTTGAAGGCAGCTACACCCTGCCAAGAGGATCGAGGAAGACCAAGGGGCTGTTTGGGGAAGACACGGACCCTCAACTTGGCCATTTCCCTTATAAGAGATTTTCATTTCCGTTTACATCAGAGGCACTACCTGGGATCAGGACACAAAAGCAAACAGGATAAACAAAGTAGGTAGACCAAGAGGAAGCCAAGCACCAGGCCTCGAGCACCATGCTCTCGTCTGGGTCCTTTTACGGGGGTTCAGGAGAACCAGCTCACCCTCGAGAGCACGGCTGGCAGCTTAGTGCTCCCCCTGGGCTTGTCTCGTCACGAGTGGCTCCTGTGTCACGTACTGTTGACTTTCCCTTTAAAGTCGTGGACTCTATTATTGTCCTAAGGCTGCCACAGCAACTCACCACGGCCTGGGTTTAGGAAAACAGGAACTCGTTCTCGGGCTGGAAGTCCAAAGTGAAGGAGTCAGCAGGGCCCTGCTCTTCCCAAGGCTATGGGAGAAGCTCCTCCCTCGCACCGTTCCAGCTTCTGGTGGCTCCAGGTGTAATGTGGCTGGGGCCCACATCCCTCCATTTGACCTCCATCTTCTCTCACGTGGGCTTTTCCTCCGTGTGTGTGTCTTCCTCTCTGTATCTCTTCCAAGGACTCTTGTCACGACCTCAGGGCCCACCAGTTATCAGGCTGACCTCATCTCAAGAGTCTTAACCTGACCCTATCTATCTACAAAGATCTCTTTCACAAATAGGGAACCCAGGATTTGAACGTGGCAAGCACCTTTTGGAAGCCACTTCAGCCGCTGCATCAACGACCATCAAAATCTGCTTGTACAGTGACACGAACGCCAAGTCCATGCCCACTTCTCTTTACTGCACCTGCCACCTGAAGTTTCGTGGCGTTTGGGAAATGTCTTCTCCCATCATCCTGCACACAGTCGGGTAGCCAGCTCTGTACACCCATCCCTATCAAGCCAAGACCCTGCCCAACAGTGGAGGGACGGAGATTGCCAAGCAAGTGGTCATTTCTTCTTGGTTAATCAAGGAGAAAGTAATGGATACCCACCTGGCATTTCCATGCCCCCTTGGGTTCTTGAGACTTTCCTTCAGCACTTCCCGGGAGATGTCATCAAATGTCTGCATGTTAGATTGATCGCCTGCATGCCTTACCTTAGAGTGGATGCTCTAAATGCTTTGTTTGTTCACAGATATATCAGCACCTACATTGCTAGCCTGTACTAACCACCCACTCATTCACGCATGCTTTCATGAACGAATGTTTATTGCATGTCTATGTTGTGTCGGTAACTGTCCAGGCAGGCACAGTCCTCATCTCCACTCTATGCCCTCTAATTTCCCTCTCTTACTTAACCCGTGGCTCCTGCTGCCCAAACCTATTGGTTTCTGAATGCCCTGCATGGCTATGGAAGGGAGTGTCATTTTTCCAAGTGCTGACCTCAGCCAGGACTGCATGATCTGCTGTGTTCTGTGCCTGGGGTGACAGAGAACATGGGTGAAGCCCTTCTGTGTGGCATGATGACAGGTGATCCCTTCCTACCCGCTCCCTGCTGCCCTTTGAGGCTGAGCTCTTTGAAGCCAGAGCCTCTGGGTTTACTCATTTGTAAGCAGTGATGGGTTTACCCACTCGGAGCCTCTCACAACTGCAGGCTGTTTCCTCCCAACTGTGTAGTCAACCTGCTTCCCAGTCGGTGTCTTTCTGCTCAGTAGCACTTGAGCAGCAGCTCATCTTCGAAACTCACATGATCAGACTGTGACAAAAACCATGTCCCCAAGCTGGGTGTGGTGGCACACGCCTTTAATCCCAGCACTCGGGAGGCAAAGGTAGGAGGATCACCGTGAGTTTGAGGCCACCCTAAGACTAATTCCAGGTCAGCCTGGGCTAGAGTGAAACCCTACTTCGAAAAACCAAAAAAAAAAAAAATAAAAACTTGTCCCCAGGACAAGGGTGTTCCTCAGTCTATAGCATCTCTCAGGCTTAATTGCAGAGACTCTGGACACTTTCTCCCAGGGTGTGAGAAATGCAGCTAGAAGAAAGGCAAGGTGGGGGGACCTCAATGCACTCAGGATAACCGTGTTGCACCTTAACTCTGTACCAGCAAAAGGACTGCAAGCAGAGATCAGGATTTTACTGCTGAGATCCTGAAGGCAAAGTCACTCCCGAGGGGATTGGAATTGATGGGGTCTGGAACTTGGCTGCACCTTCTCAGCAGAGATGGAAACTCAGTGGGCTGGCATGGCACAGGACAAAGGATGTGGTACAGGCAGTACGTGTTCCAGATGCCTTCCTAGAAACCAAAAACATGACTCCTTCACTAAACTCTGGTTCCAAGAGAAGGTGGGGGGGGGAGATAACATAGAGTACTCCCAGGGGTCCATTGCTAAAGTGTGTTGCATTCTCTTGGGTCACAATAAGAGGATCAAGGGGAGAAATGTGGTTGAAGGGAATTGAAAGAAGGGAAAATGATTTCACATAAGTTTGATTGGCTCCCTTACCACAGGGCATATGTGAGGTACCGCCTATGCCGCTGGGGTGCATAGAGCATGAGACACTCTAAAGTGAAAGATGTGCCTTGTAAGGACCTCAGAGAGTGCCGAGCAGAGCCCTAGGGACCCCTTGGCATGATGGGGACCTGGAACCACAGCCAATGTTGGGTTCAGCTCATGCTCTCAAACAGAAGTTGACCACACCCTCCTCTAACTCCAAAGAGCACAAATGATGCAGACAGAAGGACCCTTCAGAGGCTGGGGCTCATCAGCGCAGGGTCCGTAGGGGAGTTGCAGACTCCATTTGCACAAATATTACCTAAAACATCAGCCAATGGTATCCCAGTCCCAGGGTGAGCAGCTTTCCCTCCTCCACCCGCTTGTCACATCATCACCCCTGCATGGTGACCCGAGCAGCATGGGCAGCCTCTTTGGGCATGTCTCTGTACTCAGGGGCAGCTCTCTGTGGTTCTTCTTTCTTGGCCCCTCTGAGGCCCGTTACCCATAAAGCCATTCTCATTGTCACCCTGGAAGGGTGTGAGGGAACAGCTGTCCCAGAATGCCTCAGTGTCAGAGCCTGGGGAGTGTAGAGCCTGCTGCCCTCTGGGGTCCACCAGTGGGAGACAGAGTGTGTCTCACTCCTCTGCCTTCTTCCCCTCTTCCTCTTCCTCCTTTTCCCACAGGGCTTGACCAGTTAAGCACTTGCCTGTGAAGCTTAAGGACCCCAGTTCAAGACTCAATTCCCCAGGACCCACGTAAGCCAGAAGCACAAAGTGGCGCTTGCATCTGGAGTTCATTTGCAGTGGCTGGAAGCCCTGGTGCGCCCATTCTCTCTCTATCTGTCTCTTTCTCTCTCTGTCTGTTGCTCTCAAATAAATAAATAATTTTTAAGAAAACTGACAGCCAAAAAGGAGTAACAAGCCAGGCATGGTGGTGCATGCCTTTAATCCCAGCACTCGGGAGGCAGAGGTAGGAGGATTGCCATGAGTTTGAGGCCACCCTGAGACTACAGAGTGAATTCCAGGTCAGCCTGAGCTAGAGTGAGACCCTACCTCAAAAAACAAAAAACAAACAAACAAAAAAAAAGGAGTAACAGGGCTGGAGAGATGGCTCAGTGGTTAAAGGTGCTTGCTTCCAAAGCCTGATGGCCCAGTTTTGATTCCCCAGTACCCACGAAAAGCCAGATGCACAAAGTGGTTCATGCATCTGGAGTTCGTTCACAGCAGCAAGAGTTCTTGGTGCACCCATTCTCTCCCTCCCCAACCCACCCCCAGAAATAAAAAACATTTTAAAAAATATTTTATTTATTGGGCTGGAGAGATGGCTTAGCAGTTAAGGCACCTGCCTCCTAAGCCTAAGAACAATGGTTCTAACCTCTAGCAGTTCCAATCTCCAGGTCCCATGTTTAGCCAGATGCAGTGATGCAAGGGCGCAATGCCACACTTGACCACAAGGGGGCGCACGTATCTGGATTTCATTCGCAGCAGCTGAGAGGCTGCTGGCGCGCCCATCTCTATCTGTCTTCCTCTCCTTCTCTCTCTCTGTCTCTCTCCAAAAAAAAATATTCATTTATTTATTTGAGAGATAGAGAGGAAGAGGCAGAGAGAAAGAGAGAATGGGCGCGCCAGGGCCTCCAGCCACTGCAAACGAACTCCAGACGCATGTGCCACCCTGTGCATCTGGCTTATGTGGGTCCTGGGTAATCGAACCTGGGTCCTTAGGCTTCACAGGCAAACACTTTAACCGCTAGCCATTTCCCCAGCCCCCAAAAACTTTTTTTTTAAAGGGAGCAATTTACTAGGGGAGGAGAGACTGACCGCATTGTGTGGAGCAGGGTGTAATTGCAGCTGGATATATGTGGGAAGTCCCAGGTTCCCAACAGGCTGCTAGGGGCATTGTTTGGGAATAGAGGAGAGCTCACGTCTAAGCCAGGCAGTGTCCGGGGCTGCTAAACTATTTCCCTGTTCTTGCCTAGCTTACATTAAACCAAAACTTGAGTCCAAGAGGTCTTTGAAGTCTGAAGAGATCTCTGAGCCATTACAGATGCCAGCCAGGAAAAGAATGGACCAGGTCTTGGGACAACTACCTCCAACCACCAACTAGGGCTAGGTAGCAATGGGAACATGTTCCCTGGACCAGAGCTAAGACCCGTTTATAAACTTGGGGAAAAGGCACTGTAAGTAGAGAGGCTAGGGGGATGGTGTATAAGAAGTCCTTGTTTTTGGACTGGTTGGGGTTAACATTTCAGACATTTATAGCAAAGCAAGGTGATCTGCAGGGATGGAAAGTCAAGGCTTTGACATAAACAGTCTTCTGTTGGTTTTCTTGTAACTGCTTAACTTCCCTTATCTCTGCCTTTGTCATTCAATTTTGAGGCATCTCAGAATTTACCAGCTGGGTGCATCTGTTCCCAGCTCCTCCCTGCTGTCCTCTGGCTCCCGTGCACATTGCCTTTCTCAGGCATCCTCTGGGCTTTATTAGCGTGGAACTGGGCAGCGGGGATGTGTCTCTGAGTCGTGTTTTCCCATTTGGAGACAGCAGCCTGCAGGCGTTGTGTTCTAGGTGTGTGGGCAGATGGACCAGGAGGACCAGGATCCTCTGAGCTTTCACATGAGCCCAGGGCTGGTGAGAACTGGACAGAGTGAACCAGATCTCTCAGCAAGTGGGAGCAGGCAGAGTGCTGAGCAGCCTGAGGGGTCCACAAAGGTGAAGACCAGGGGCAGGGAAGGGGGTGTGTAGAGTCCTAGGCTGCCCTCAGCCATAGCTTCTCTGGGAACGCAAATAGGGAAAGCTTAGGTTTCTAACCCTGAGCGTAGCCTTTCTCCCCACACACACCCTGGCCTCTGTCTGCTCCTTTGCATCTCTTCTGGGCGATGATGTTACTGGAAGCCCAAGCCTCCAGGTCTGCAGAGAGGAAACGTCCTTCTTGCTCCTCTTCCGGTCAGTTCTCAGGGGACCTGTCTGCACCTAACTGAGGTCACCCATGGGCTTCAAGATCCAGATAGGCTCTTGAGTGGGCAGGCCAGCAGTCTGGCTTTCCTGATTAACCCATTCACACCGATTCCAAACCCTGAGAGCAGCGCACAGACACAGGCGCCACACCTGCCAGGTCACAGCAGCTAAGCACTTGGCCTTGGAAAGATACGCCCTGGAAACCAACTTTCGTACTCACTGGCATGGTGGATTTTTGCTATCCACTGTTGGCGGCTACATCCAGAAGTCCTTTATGTTGTGGGAAATCTACCACCCGAGAAGATGGAGTGTGCCTCGCACGATAGAATTTCAAAGTGGGGAGATGGCTCGGTGGGTAGAGTGCATGCCTCGCAAACACAAGGATGTGTTTGATACCAGTACCTATGTAAAAGCTAGGGGTGGGGTGGGCATCTGCATTCGCAGTGCTGGGGAGACAGGCAGGAGGATCCATGGGGTTCACTGCTTAGCCAATAGCCTTAGCCTAATTGGTGAGCTCCGGGCCAATGAAAGCTCCTGTCTGTCTCAAAGGAGGTAAATGGCATATTTGAGGACAACACCCAAGGTTGTCATCTGGTCTCCACATGCGCTGACACACACCTGCATGTGCACCCACACGCACATGACACATGCACTGACACACACAATACTGTACACCACACATGCAAGCAGAAAGTGTTGAAAATGCCACCTGGACACTGGACTCAGCCAGCTTTGAGGGTGAGGGTGTCCAGGCGACAACACAGAAAGCACTCCCCACACACACACACACCAGCTTTCCAAGCAGAAGGATTTAATACGAGGAGTGAATTCATGGATCAGAGAAGTTTAGGTCCATGGACCATCCCTAATAGCAGCAAGGGAAGTGGGTATATACAGCTTTGTAAGAAACTGTCAAACCAGCCTCCAAAAAGGCTGTGCCGTTTCTCACTTCCGCCAGCAACGTATGAGAGTTTCAGCTCTGTATCCTCACCACCATCAGGCTTAAACAGTGTGAACCCTCCTTATGGGAATGTAGTGGTATCTCATTGTGGCTTATGTTTTCTAAAATATTATTTATTTATTTATTTGTAAGCAGAGAAAGAGAGAGATAAGAAAGACAGAGAGAGTGGGCATGCCAGGGCCTCTAGCTGCTGCAAACCAACTCCAGATGCACGTGCCACTTTGTGCATCTGGCTTTACCTGACTACTGGGGAATCGAATCCCGGTCGTTAGGCTTTGCAGGCACTGAGCCATCTCTCCAGCCCTGTTTTGTTTTTGATTTATTTATTTATTTTGTTTTGTTTTTGAGGCAGGGTCTTGCTCTGTTCCCAGGCTGTCCTTGAACTTTTGGACTGAAGCTGTCCTCTTGCTTCAGCCTCTAGCACCAGCCTCACATGGTTTTGATTTGTGCTCACCTTCTTGTGTTTCCGAGAGACTGTCATACTTGCCACTCACACATCTTGGCTGCTGAAGTGTCTGTTCAAATCTTTGACGATTTTGTATTATATTGTTTATTTTCTTATTAAGTTTTGAAGTTCTTTCCATATTCTTGTAACCAGTCCTTTACCACATATGTTTGCAAATATGTTCTCTCCATCTGTAGCTTTTCTTATTTCCTAAGTGTCATTCACGAAGCAGAAGTTTTAAATTTTGATTGTTTATTTTGTCATTTTTTTCTTTTATTAAGTTTATTTTATTTTAACAATTATATATATAGTTTATTTTATTTATTTTAATTTATTTTTATTAAAATATGTTTTTAGCCGGGCATGGTGGCACACGCCTTTAATCCCAGCACTCGGGAGGCAGAGGTAGGAGGATCACCGAGAGTTCGAGGCCACCCTGAGACTACATAGTTAATTCCAGGTCAGCCTGGGCCAGAATGAGACCCTACCTCGAAAAACCAAAAAAAAAAAAAAAGTTTTTATTTACTTATTTGCAAGCAGAGAGAGGAGAGAGACAGACAGAGATAATGGGCACTCCAGGGCCTCCAGCCGCTGGAATCAAATTCCAGATACATGTGCCACTTTGTGCATCTGGCTTTTACATGGGTACTGGGCAATTGAACCCAGGTCAATAGGCTGTGCAGGCAAGTGCCCTAACCACTGAACCATCACTCTAGTCCTAATTTATTTTTTATTTAATAGTGAGAGAGTTGAATGAGTACAGGTGAACCAGGGTCTCATGTCACCACAAACAAACTCCAGACACATGCACCATTTTGTGCATCTGGCTTTACGAAGGAACCAGGGAATTGAACCCAGGTCATCAGGCTTTGCAAGCAAGTACCTTTAACACCTGAGTCATCTCTCCAGCCCTCTATATAGTTTATTTACCCCCATTACCTTCTCTTATATGTCTCCCACTGAATTTCTTCATCGTCCCAACTAACCCTACTTCTACCTTGGTTTCTTTTTTCTGTGACCAACTTAGTTTAAATTAGGATTGCTTTTATGAAGACAGGTGAAGGGGTATTTACTGGTGCATGGGCATTTTCCAGTGGCTACACCACTGAAGAAAATGTGTGATAGAGAGCTGTCTAGTGCTGGAGAGGTGGAGACAGGAGAATCCCTGGGGCTCACCGGCTAGCTAGTCTGTCCTAATTGACAAGCTTCCAGACCAACAAAGAGACCCTGCCTCAAAGAAAGTGGTGACATTCCTGAGAAGACCACCCAAGGTTGTTCTCTAGCCTTCACACATACCTGCACACACATGCACCCATACACACAGCAACACACATGCAATGAATAAGTGTATTGATCTTGCATCCTATGTGCTTGCTAATCTCACCTGTTATATCTACTGGCATCTAGAAATTCTTTGAGCTTTCCTAGATAGACAACCATGTTGTGGGCTGTTTTGTTTCTTCCTTATTCTGAGCTCTCTTCCTCTCACCTCACTGTACTGACCACAGCATTGAGTAAGGTGGTGAAAGCAAACATCTTTGCTTTTTCCCGTCCTTGGAAGGACGCATACAGTCTGATCCATTAAATATGTCAGCTATGGATTTTTTTTTTTTTTTTTTTGAGAGAGACAGAGAGAGAGACAGAGGAAGACAGATAGAGATGGGGGCACCAGCAGCCTCTCAGCTGCTGCGAATGAAATACAGATGTGTGCGCCCCCTTGTGGTCAAGTGCAGCATTGCGCCCTTGCGTCACTTTGCATCTGGCTAAACGTGGGACCTGGAGATTGGAACCAGCGTTCTTAGGCTTAGTAGGCAGGTGCCTTAACCGCTAAGCCATCTCTCCAGCCCACAGCTATGGATTTTTGCAGGCACTTTATTAGGGTGAGGACGTCCCTGCTGGTCCTAGTTTTCTGAGAGTTTTTATCATGAATAGGTGTTCAATGTCATTTTAATAAATTTCTTTTGTGCTTAAATCAGCCAGAGATGGTTTCTATTTCAAGTGAAAGTCTCAACTGATGTTGCAGACCTGCAGAGTTGGGCAAGTGCCTTCACTTCATCTGAACCAGGGTCAGAATAGACGGCTGGGGACGGAAGACTTATGTCCTCTTACTTTAAAAAAAAAAAAAAAAGATTTTATTTGAGCTGGGCGTGGTGGCACACGCCTTTAATCCCAGCACTCAGGAGGTAGAGGTAGGAGGATCGCTGTGAGTTTGAGGCCACCCTGAGACTACATAATTAATTTCAGGTCAGCCTGGGCCAGAGTGAGACCCTACCTCGAAAAACCAAAAAAAAAAAAAAAAAGATTTTATTTGTATTTATTTATTTATTAGAGACAGAGGGGGGGTGGGGAGAGAGAGAATGGGCACGCCAGGGCCTCTGGCCACTGCAAAAGAACTCCAGATGCATGTGCCACCCTGTGCATCTGGCTTACGAGGGACCTGGAGAATCGAACCTGGGTCCTTAGGCTTCCCAGGCACATTTCTTAACCGCTAAGCCATCTCTCCAGCCCAAGTCCTCTTACTTTTGTCACCTAAGAAGAACCATGTGGTTGCTTCAACAGCACATACTCTAAAACTGGAACGATCTGGAGAGATGGCTTAGTGGTTAAGTAACTTGCCTGTGAAGCCCAAGACCCAGGTTCCATTCCTCAGTACCCACGTAATCATATGCTGGTTGAAGCTGTGATTGTCTGAATTCTCTTCGGGACCAGATGTCCACACTGGCCCCCTGATATGGCCAGCTGTGGAAGCTGACTGTCACCAGAGTCTTGAGATGCTACCAAGGGTCAAGGGTCTGTACACAGCCTCTTCCTGCCTTAAGCAGGAAGACCAGGGTCCAGTAGGGAGCTACCTAGGAGTAGGCGCTCCAAGAACCTCAGGTAGAACTTTCTTGCTTGGGCTTTTGTTTTTGTTCAGTGCTGTGGGTGGAACTCAGGGCTTGGCCCATGCTAGGCAAGGGCTCCACCCTCAAGCCAGTACTTCTGGTAGCTCTGCAAGTCTCGGAAGGTCACCTCTGCTAGGCTGTACTGCTCACGAAAGTCAACAAGGCAAGTCCAGTCACAAAGTGGAGAGAAATGCGCCTTCCAGTGAGGGAAGTAGCAAAGACTGTTTGGCCATCTTCAATGTACCACTTTTTTCAAACTATAAGTATATATTTAGTTCTTACCACTTGCGAATTATTACTGTAAGTGCTGGCGATACAGGGGTGACTTATAAGGCTCTTTTTTTCTTCCTTCCTTCCTTCCTTCCTTTCTTTCTCTCTCTCTCCCTTCCTCCCTCTTTCCCTCCCTCCCTCCCTCCCTCCCTCCCTCCCTCCCTCCCTCCCTCCCTCCCTCTCTCTCTCTCTTTCTTTCTTTCTTTCTTTCTTTCTTTCTTTCTTTCTTTCTTTCTTTCTTGTTCAGTACTGGGGATTAGAACTAGGCCCTCATATGTGCTAGGCAACGTCACTGCTCAGTAAGTAGACCAGTGAGTGAATAAATAGAGCTAAACAAACAAAAAAAAATAGTAGCTAAAAAGCTAATTATTTAATATCTTTCTTCTCCAGTCCCAGGTGTTTCATTTGTATTCTGCTTTGGATGCTGCGGCCTTTCTGCCTGGTACTTCAAGTGTTGACATTCCAGCTGGTATCTTTAAAGGTATGTGCTGTTTCTTTTTTAAAAAGGGGGGGGGGCTGGAGAGATGGTTCTGTGGTTAAAGCACTTGCCTGCAGAGACTAATGACCTGAGTTCAACTCCCAGGACCCACATAAAGCCAGATGCACAAAGTGGCCCATGCATCTGGAGTCTGTTTGCAGTGGCTGGAGGTCCTGGTGTGCCCATTTTCTCTGTCTCTCTTCCATCTTTCTTTGCTTGCAAACAAATAACTAAATAAAATATTTTTTTAGAAAAATGGTTTATTCTCAAGCAAAGGGAGAGGGGGGAGGGAAGAATGGGCGCACAAGGGCCTCTTGCCACTGCAAACAAAAGTTCGGATGCATGTACCACTTTGTGCATCTGGTTTTATGTGGGTCCTGGGAGTTGAACTCGGGACAAAGGCAAGCAGGTACCTTTAACCACTGAGCCATCTCTCCCAGCCCAGTATGTGCTCTTTGTATCCCAGCCTCCGCTAGGGGTGATGTGGGAAGCAGATGTGTAATAGTGCCTGGATAATGGGGTGCCTTGGAGCATGGGGCCAGAGCGCTTCAAATCCTAGCTCTTCTGGCCTGCTGTGTGGCCTTGGTAAGTAACTTGATTTCTCTGTGCCTCCGTTTCCCCATCTACAAACTGGGACTAGAAACAGAAAGAACTTAGGGTGTTAAGGAAACTAATGTTTGTGTGCCTCCTGCAATAGTGCCTGGCACACAGAAGGAGCTACACCGGGGTCTGTGGAATAAATGTGAGCGAATGCGGGAGCCAGGCGGGAGTGGGCTCTGCAGTGCTGGCTCCTCAATAACCCTTTGGTGATGGAGATGACCAGGTCTGTTCCACCTTGTCATTTCAGAGAAACTGCACCCACATTCCCCTCGGGGCTGCAGAGGCTGCTCCACCGAGATCACATCCCTGGAAGGCCGAAGGCTCTGAGCACAGGCAGGAGCAGGTCTGTTGATAATTAACCACGCCACCACACTCATCTTTCCCACAGTGGAGTTTTGTGTTTTGGTGCCAGAATTCAAGTCGCCAGGGCTGAGTAGCCTGGGACAGTGATAGCCTCACAGACCCTCAGCAACCCACCTTGTAAAATGGGGTGTAGCTTTCACCCCGCCAGTTTGTGCTAGTGACATGCAGTAGGTCCCCACCTCCCACAGGTCATTAAGCCACTGGGCTTACCTCCTGTGCCTTCCAGCCTCGGGAAGTAGGCTAAGGCCAGCCTGGGAGATTATTTGCAGGGAATTAGCGCGGCAGAGAGCAGGATTAGGGCAACCTTCCAGCCAGGGCTCAGCAGCCCTGCCTGCCAAGGACCTATGCCACCTTTAGCTGAGAAGGGACTCTGGCTGCCCTCCATGTTTAGGAGGGAGGGACCGGAGGAAAAAGTGGAGGAGCTTCTTTGAGCCTTAAGGCTTCCTGGGCCTCCCTCTTTTTTTTAAACTACCACTTTAATATTTATTTTATTTATTTATCTAGTTGAGAGAGAGAGAGAGAGAGGAAGAGGCAGAGAGAAAGAATGGGCACACCAGGGCCTCCAGCCACTGCAAACGAACTCCAGACGCATGTGCCCCCTTGTGCATCTGGCTTATGTGGGTCCTGGGGAATCGAACCTAGGTCCTTAGGCTTCGCAGGCAAATGCCATAACTGCTAAGCCATTTCGCCAGCCCCTCCCTCTTTTTTTCTGGAGCTCTGACCTGTGGGCTAAAGTCAAGGGTGGGCAGTGGAAACAAGGTGGGATGGGGTGCGGAAGGGTGAGCATGTGAGAAGTCGAGGGGGTGTGGGCCCTGGCAAATGATGGTCCTTGCTGGGCCTGAGTTTCCTCACCTGGAGAAGGAGAGTACTGGGCTAAACGACCACACTTGAAATGCCACCATTCACATTGGAAAGGTCGAGGACAAATTATCCATTTAGGGTTTCTACTGTGCTGGAAGGCAACAGCAGCAAAGACGCCAAATGGTTACTTACAGAGAGACTCACTGTTGAAAGAATGGATCAACGATGATGAGCAGATGAATGGAGCAGTGACTGTTTCCTTCCAAGGATGTGCAAATAATATAATTAAATTTATCCTGAGTAAGTTACATAATCTACATAAAGTGAATGAAATCAGAATTATTCAAAAATACTTTAACATGAAAATGAGCATTGACTACTTATTCTTTGGGACTTACAGCTACAACCTCTTTCACCTTGCTTGCATAGAAAGGAAAGAGTGTTATAAATCCCAATTGACAGATGGAGAAACGGAGGCACAGAAATGTTTAAAGCAAACCTTGCTGGCCCAAAATAATGGCTCTTTTAATATATATATATATATATTGGGCTGGAGAGGATGGCTTAGGGGTTAAGGCACCTGCCTCCTAAGCCTAAGAACG
Source organism: Orientallactaga sibirica (assembly GCA_036365145.1). NCBI lineage: Eukaryota > Metazoa > Chordata > Mammalia > Rodentia > Dipodidae > Orientallactaga > Orientallactaga sibirica. The sequence goes on along the minus strand of JAEOAD010000038.1, from coordinate 6,999,648 downwards.
CCAGTTCCAATCTCCAGGTCCCATGTTTAGCCAGATGCAAAGTGATGCAAGGGCGCACTTGACCACAAGGGGGCGTACGCATCTGGATTTCGTTCACAGCAGCTGAGAGGCTGCTGGCTCACCCATCTCTATCTGTCTTCCTCTCCCTCTCTCTCTGTCTCTCTCTGTGTCACTCTCCAAAAATATATATATATTAAGCCAGGCGTGGTGGCGCATGCCTTTAATCCCAGCACTTGGGAGGCAGAGGTAGGAGGATTGCCATGAGTTCAAGGCCACCCTGAGACTACATAGTGAATTCCAGGTCAGCCTGGGCTAGAGCAAGACCCTACCTCGAAAAACCAAAAATAAATAAATAAATAAATAAAATATACGTATATTAAAATTTTTATTTATTTATTTATTTATTTGAGAGGCAGAGAAAGAGAGAATGAGAAAGAGGCAGATAGAGAGAATGGGCACACCAGGCCTCTAGCCACTACAAGTGAACTCCAGATGCATGCGCCACCTTGTGCATCTGGTTTACGTGGGTCCTGGGGAATAGAACCTAGGTCCTTTGGCTTTGCAGGCAAATGCTTTAACCACTAAGCCATCTCGCCAGCGCCCCCCCCAAACAATGGCTCTTATATGGGATTGTTGTAAACCTTTTAATTGAGAAAATGAGAAATTCTTCTCTATTTAGGTTAGTATGAATTTGTCATATGTGGGCATAGTGGGGACGGAATGAATGAGCCTAGAGTGGGTGTTTCTTTGGCCATTTCAAGAGGCTAGCTCTATGTAAACCTTTCTGACTGGAAGTGCTGGACACCTGTCTTCCACCCAGGGCAGCCGCTCTGCATTGCTCTGTCATGTGAGAACATTCAAGGCAAACAAGGCCCAGACGAGTCCCCTCACACTGTCTTCGGAAGCAGGAGACTGGCATTGTCGTCTTTTCGTAAAATCGAAGACTGTATGTTTAACTACCATTTCCCATTTTGCTAAAGAGAAAATATCCCAGCTGTGGGACAAAGTCCCTGACTGCCCAAGGTGTCCTTCACAGAGGGAGGAGGACAGCGGGATGGAGCAGGGACCGGGAGAGAGCTCAGCCTAGAAGGCCACCCGAGGCCTTATGAGCCAACTATGTCCTGCCTTCCTCCGCCTTCATAGATGTCACCGATGATGCTCTGTCTCCTGGGATTCAATGCCTAAGGAATTTTCCAGGTCACCCACTAGAAAATTTAAATGTAACCTGACTCTGACCTGTTTCCAATAATTTTGCTATTTTTCTATCCTTAGGAAACCCTTAGAAATCCAAACTCAACTTCTTCCATGCTCCACAGTGACTGGTTAGTGCATTTCTTGATGACAAGAAACAAAAAACGACCACAAACGTCACAGGAACTGGGTTTCACGTTTTGAAAAAAATAAGGGGAAAATCTGATTTGGCAATACTTCTACTCAGAATTTTTGAAAATATTGATTTGAGAGCTGGAGAGATGGCTTAGCGGTTAAGGCATTTGCCTGCAAAGCCAAAGGACCCAGGTTTGATACCCTAGGACCCACATAAACCAGATGCACAAGGGGGCGCATGCATCTAGGGTTTGTTTGCAGTGGCTGGAGGCCCTGGCATGCCCATTCTCTCTCTCTCTCTCTCTCAAATAAATAAATAAAATTAAAAATAATTTAAAATATATATATATTGATTTGAGCTGGGTGTGGTGGCTCATGCCTTTAATTCCAGCACTCGGGAGGCAGAGGTAGGAGGATTGCCCTGAGTTTGAGGCCACCATAGTGGGTTCCAGGTCAGCCTGAGCTGGAGTGAGACCCTACCTCAAAAAAACAAAAAAAGAGCCAGGTGTGGTGGCACATGCCTTTAATCCCAGCACTCAGGAGGTAGAAGTAGGAGGATGACTGCGAGTTTGAGGTCAGCCTGAGACTAATTTTGGATCAGCCTGGGCTAGAGCAAGACCCTACCTCGAAAAACCTATATATACACACATACATACATATATACACATGTATATACATATATATATATGCCCCAGATCCCTCTTCCCCTGCCTGTCTCCATCTTTCAGCTTTCTTGGGTGCTGGCTTCTTTCTATGCAGTCTGTTTCTCAAGAAGAGGCAGAGACACAAAGATGGTCACCATCTCGGGCATTCAGCTACCAGCTTAGTCCAGCCTGCTGTGTGTTCAGAACTAGCTCATGCTTGCCTCTCTCTCTCTCTCTCTTTCTCTCATGTATGAAGATGTGAACCAGTTACCAGGCTTGATGCAACTTCACCATGATAAAACTTCCCCTCAAAACTGTAAGTCCAAATCAACCCTTTCCTCCTATAAGCTGCCTCTGGTCAGGGGCTTCACTCCATCAACTAGAAGATAACTGCTACCTTTAGTTTCAGAAAAGATGGTTTAAGAACACACATGCTTGTTTGGTAGCAGTATTTGGGGTCCTGTCATGATAAATGTGTGTTGAAGCAACCATGACCAGAGACTTGGAAGGTCTGCTAATCTCTGGTCCTCTCTGACTCTCCGTTTATTTATTTTTTTTAATTTTTAAAAAATATTTTATTTTTATTTATTTATTTGAAAAAGAGAGGGAGGGAGAGAGAGAGAGAGAGAGAGAGAGAGAATGGGAACATCAGGGCCTCCAGCCACTGCAAATGAACTCCAGATACATGTGCCACTTGGCTTATGTGGGTCCTGGGGAGTTGAACCTGGGTCCTTTGGCTTTGCAGGCAAGTGCCTTAACCTCTAAGCCATCCCTCCAGCCCCTGACTCTCAGTTTATTTATCTGGTAAATGGGCCTGGAGCTGGGTTGAATGATTTCAGCTGGGATAATTCACAGGCAGCCCAGGGATTTTTTTTTTTTTTTTTTTTTAATCCTGGCCTGGGTCTGAAGCTGTAACTCAGTGGTAGAGTGCTCAACTCATACATGCAAATAAGTAAATAAATAAGTAAGTAAATAAATAAATAAATAAATAAATAAATAAATAAATAAATAAGTCTGGTCTGAGGCTGGAATCTGTGGCAAGTTGAACCCATTACTGTGGCTCTCCACTGTGTTACACGCTCAGCCTAGGAGCAGAGGTTGTGGTCCCATCCCTTCAGAGCAGGGCAGGTATGGAGTTCTTAGAGGCAAACCAGGTATTGTTTTTTTGTTTTTTGTTTTTTGTTTTTCGAGGTAGGGTTTCACTCTAGCTCAGGCTGACCTGGAATTCACTATGTAGTCTCAGGGTGGTCTTGAACTCATGGCGATCCTCCTACCTCTGCCTCCCGAGTGCTGGGATTAAAGGCGTGAGCCACCACGCCCGGCTGAAAACCAGGTATTGTTTACTAGCAAAAAGGGAAGTGAGTGTTGGGCAGGGCAAAGCTGTAGACATCCATTTGCATTCTTATTCTCCTGAGGCTGGTGAAGCAGAGGTGATGTCCTGGGTCCCACAGCCAGATGTGACTCGAGATCTCTTGGCTCACTTCCACATTCGTAGAGAAAAACCCGACGATGTGCCTTCACTTGGTGCACCTGCATCTGCTCTCCTGCTTGCTGTCAGAAATCCGGCTGCCCCCATGTCCTATCCTACCTCCATCCCTCGCTAACCTCCCACCAGCTTTCACTTAGAAAGAAGCAGATCCTCAGGTACAGGCAAGCCAATGCTCAAGTCTCCTCCTGTTCTCTGAATTTCAAGGAGGCAAAGGGAAACCCCAGGGCCCAACCCTCTGTTTCTTATTCCCAGGTTGCTCCTGCTCTGCCCTGGCTGCCAAGACCAGTAAGAGGTGCTTCCTGGCTCTTCCCACTCCCCTCTCTCCTCTTTTTCTCTATCACTTGCTCCTAGGCAGCCATCAGACTGGTTTTGTTCTGCTGTAGTGAACAGATTACTCTGCCCATTGCCTCATTTTTTGTACTATCTATCTATCTATCTATCTATCTATCTATCTATCTATCTATCTATCTATCTGTGTGTCTTTCTCTCTCTCATTTTTTCTCTAGTGCAGAGGATTGAACCCAGGGCTTTGCCCACACCAGCCAAGTACCCCACCAGTATGCTGCAACCCTACATCTGTGTCTCTGTTCTTAAGCATGTAACTACCCAAAGCCAGAACCAGGGCTCATATCTTTACACCCCAGAGCCCAGCAAGCCACATGGAGTCAGTTTAAAGTAACTGCTTCTGACGGCTGGCACCAGTCCCACTTTGGGGGGTTATCTGAGGGTTAACATTCCGTACAGGAGGAAAAGGCACAACGGATAACAGGTACTCCTTTCTAAAATTTCTGATCATGGATTGTTCCAGAAGTCATGTATTATTAGGAGTAGATGGCTGCAACTCCATATGCATTACATAGAACATGCATCTGTCTCAGAGTTATTTTGATAATCAATGCATTGTTTGGTTGCTCTATAAAATCTGCTTTTTAAAATAATTTCTTCAGATGACTTCTTTTGCTAGCCTTAGCTCCTCACTATTAAAAAAAAAAAAACCTTCCTTCCTCTTTTGCATTTCTACGTTCTTTTTGGAGATAGATGATGATAGATAAATTAATGTATTTCATGGTCCTCAATTTTTTTAATGTGATGTCTTTGGATTCTAGCCCCAAAGTTCAGGCTGAAAACAGGCAGTTAGATTGTCCAGGACATTAAAGATTTATATCATCTCTGCTGCTCTTTATAGAGCTTCCCTTATTCCTAAGGAAGATCTCATTTGCTTAGGTTATTTTGCAGAAGAAAGAGTTTAAAGAGAAATTAATATTTTCTGAAGCCCTGCATGAGTTTTGAAAATCCTGTATGATGGTGACTTTTTAATAACTCCAAACTAATTCCCTTTCAAATGATTAGATGTTAGGTTGAAGTCTGGGATTTTCAACTATTGAAAACTACTAATAAAACCAATTTATTATAAACCAAATGTGGTTTCAATATGAAAATGCCTCCGGGAAGTGGCCATTTGTGCAACAAAGATTGTCCCAGTCTAGGTTTGTGGGAATCCATAGTCCATCTATCTGACAACGTAATGTTGGTTGCAAGTGCTACGGTTCTTTGCAGTTTCCCTCTCTGCCCAAGACAGCAGGCTGAATTAATGCAGCACTTGTTTTTGTATCCAGCAGGTGATCATAGCAATGAGGAAGGGGAGGGCTGAGCGGAGGACAACAGCCGTGGGGACCCACAGAGGCATTCATTTTCCAGGACTTACATTTATTTCCAACTCCCCACAGTGTGTGAGGTCTGAACAATACAATGGCAGCACACGACGGCACAGGACATGTGACTCGGATGATGGACTCATAATGTAGATGAGGATCGTGTGAATTATCCCAGCTGAAATCATTCAACCCAGCTCCAGGCCCATTTACCAGATAAATAAGCTGAGAGTCAGGGGCTGGAGGGATGGCTTAGAGGGTAAGGCACTTGCCTGCAAAGTCAAAGGACCCATGTTCAACTCCCCAGGACCCACATAAGCCAAGTGGCACATGTATCTGGAGTTCATTCGTAGTGGCTCGAGGCCCTGACGTTCCCCATTCTCTCTCTCTCTCTCTCTCTCTCTCTCTCTCTCCCTCCCTCTCTTTCTCAAATAAATAAATAAAAATAAAATATTTTTTAAAAATTAAAAAAATAAATAAACTGAGAGTCAGAGAGGACCAGAGATTAGCAGACCTTCCAAGTCTCTGGTCATGGTTGCTTCGACACACATTTGTCATGACTGGACCCCAAATACTGCTACCAAACAAGCATGTGTGTTCTTAAACCATCTTTTCTGAAACTAAAGGTAGCAGTTATCTTCTAGTTGATGGAGTGAAGCCCCTGACCAGAGGCAGCTTATAGGAGGAAAGGGTTGATTTCGGACTTACAGTTTTGAGGGGAAGTTTTATCATGGTGAAGTTGCATCAAGCCTGGTAACTGGTTCACATCTTCATACATGAGAGAAAGAGAGAGAGAGAGAGAGGCAAGCATGAGCTAGTTCTGAACACACAGCAGGCTGGACTACGCAACCTCAAGGTCTGCCCTCAGCAACACACCTCCTCTGACAAGGCTCCACCTCCCCAAGGCTCCACCAGCTGTGAACCACGTAGGCATGTAGGACACTTAATCACAAACACTTAACGCTACGGGGGACATTTTACATCTCAAATCACCACACCAAGTTTATTTCTTTTTGTTTATTTTTATTTATTTGAGAGTGACAGATAAAGATGCAGAGAGAGAGAGAGAGAATGGGCATGCCAGAGCCTCCAGCCACTATAAACGATCTCCTTATGCACCTGGCTTACGTGGGTACTGGATAATCGAGCCTCGAACCAGGGTCCTTAGGCTTCACAGGCAAGCGCTTAACCGCTAAGCCATCTCTCCAGCCCAATCTTACCATTTTTTGATCAGACTGGCTGACTAGCAAGCCCCCAGTGATCCTCCAGTCTCCACCTCCCTCAGCCCTTGGATTACACACACGTGCAAACTGTGTCTGTCTTTTGAAAAAATATCCGCATGTTCGTAGTATGTGTGGTGATATGCATACGTATGGTGTGTGCACGTGTGTGTAGAGATGGAGGCCAAGGGAGAACATCAGGTGTCCTCCTCTATCCCATTTCCTGTGACCTGTGAGCCTCAGTGATTCTCCTATCTTCACCCGTTACACACACACACACGTGCACACACGCACGCACACGCACGCACGCACGCACGCACGGTGTTCTACACACGCACTGTGCCTGGCACCGGGCAGGGATGAAGGGCCTGGCAGAGAGTGAGCACCTCCAGTCACACAGGGAGCTAGAGAGCAAGTCAGGGTGAGCCGCCCTGAAGACCCGCTGCTTCTCAGGTTGTGCATCTCTCCTTGCTGAGTTCATCAGGCTCCCACTCAAATTCTGACTTTGCACTTGACATTAGTCCTTTCCCTACTATGTTTCAAAGTAAAAGTCTCAAAATGTTGACTCCACCTAGAGAAGCTTTGCCAATGGCAGCGCAATGGCCCTGAGGTGGGACCGCTGAGCAGCATGGTGCTGTGAATGCGTTCTGAAGGGAAAGACCTGGCCAGTGCAGCTTAAATCCCAGCTCGCTCTGATCTGACGGAAAGAGCCATGAGGAAAGCAAATAAAGCCCCAGGAACGAACAAGTCCTAGGGTTTCAATCCAACTGAGAGAAGCCTAGAGTTTTCCTTTTCTGAAAGACTAAAAACGTGCTTTGACAAATGTCTTCACATCCTACCTGTTTCACACTACAACCGTTTCCCGCTGTCATTTTAAACTTTCCCTCCTTCCTTCCTTCCTTCCTTCCTTCCTTCCTTCTTTCCTTCCTTCTTTCCTTCCTTCCTTCCTTCCTTCCTTCCTTCCTCCCTCCCTCCCTTCTTTCCTTCCTTCCTTCCTTCCTTCCTTCTTCACTCCCTCCCTCTTTCTTTCTTTCTTTCTTTCTTTCTTTCTTTCTTTCTTTCTTTCTTTCTTTCTTTCTTTCTTTTTTTTTTTTGAGGTAGGGTTTCACTCTAGCCCAGACTAACCTGGAATTCACTATGCAGTCTAAGTGTGGCCTCGAACTCATAGCAATCCTCCTACCTCTGCCTGCCGAGTGCTGGGATTAAAGGTGTGCATCACCAAGCCTGGCTCTTTCCTATTTTTTAAAATTTCATTTATTTATTTATTTATTTGACAGGGAGAGAAATGGAGGGAGAGAGAGAGAGAATGAATATGGGCATTCCAGGGCTTCTTGCCACTGCAAGCAAACTCCAGATGCATGTACCACTTTGTGCATTTGGCTTTTCACGGGTACTGGGAAATTGAACCAGGGCTGGCAGGCTTTGCAAGCAAATGCCTTTAACTGCTGAGCCATCTCTCCAGCATCTATTTGTGCACATGTGTGTGTGCATGCATGCATGTGCACATACTCAAGTATGCTGGAAATCAGATTCACTGGTCTTACACATGATATACAGAAACTCAACCAGTAAACTACACCTCTAGTCCCCCTCTTTTTTATTTTTTAATTTTTAAAATATTTTATTTATTTTGAGAAAAAAGAAAGTGGCAGATAGAGAGAATAGGCATGCCAGGGCCTCTAGCCACTGCAAATTAACTCCAGACTCATGTGCCACCTTGTGCATCTGGCTTATGTGGGTACTGGGGAATTGAACCTGGGTCCTTAGGCTTCACAGGCAAATGTCTTAACCCTAAACCATGTTTCCAGCCTCAAGCCCTCTTTTTTTTAAAAAAATATATTTTTGGGCTGGAGAGATGGCTTAGCGGTTAAGGCGCCTGTCAGCTAAGCCTAAGAACGCCAGTTCCAATCTCCAGGTTCCACGTTTAGCCAGATGCAAAGTGACGCAAGGGCGCAATGCTGCACTTGACCACAAGGGGGCGCACACATCTGGATTTCATTCTCAGAGGAGAGGAGAGGAGAGAGAGGAGAAGAGAGGAGAGGAGAGAAATGAGGAGAGGAAAGGAGAATGGATGCATCAGGGCCACTTGCCACTGCAAACAAACTCCAGATGCATGCATCACTATGTGCATCTGGCTTTACATAAAAGAGAGTCTTAACAACCAGGACTGGCAGGCTTTGCACGCAAGCACCTTTAATCACTAAGCCGTCTTCCCAGGCCCCATCCTCTATTTGATTCCATTGGTCTACATGTGTGCTTTGTTACTGTGGTTCTATAATGGAATTTGAGAGAAGGTGTTGTGATCCCTTTAGTATTACTCTTTCTGCTAAGGATGGTTTTGACTGTTCAAGGTCTCGTTTTTTGTTTGTTTTGTGGAGAATGTCATAGTGATTTTGGTGGAGATTACACTGAATCCATAGATTGCTTTTTGTAATATAACCACTTTCACAGAAAGCAATTAGGCCAGTCCATGAACATGGGGTGTCTATCATCTGCTGTCTTCTTCAATGATCTGAAGTTTTCATTGTAGAGGTCTTTCACCCTCTGTAATGATTAATCTTGTCAGCTTGATGAGAATCAGAATCACAATGGAAATAAAATTCTGGGCTTATGTGTGAGAGAGTTTCTAGATTAGCTTAACTGAGGTGGGAACACCAAGCATGGGCTGGGCACCCTAGAGTATAAAAGGAGAAATCAAAGCATGTATACGAGCCAAAGGAAGGGAAAAACTGCTTACAATGCAGTTATCCAGGCACAAAATGCCTGGCTATCCATGACTTCACAGTGCCCAGTACGATCTACACAGGAGCCTCATAATAGGAGGAAAAGATGATGACATCAAAATAAAAGAGAGACTAAGTGAAAGGCAGAGTGATATGATGGAGAATGGGTTTATGAAGGGGAAGGTGGAGAAGGGGAGGGGATTGTCATGATTTGTTGTCTATAATTATGGAAGTTGTCAATAAAAAAAAAGTTTTTTAAAATAGGAGAAATCGAGCTGAGCAGCCTCTTTCAGTTTTATCTTCCTCTGCTTCCCGACTAAAACAGGTGTCATGTGACCAGCTGCATGACGCCATGCCTTCTCCCCACAATGAACTGCATCCCCTTAAAGTGTAACTTGAAATGAAGAAGAGACATGGAAAATAATCTTATGAGAGAAAGTACAACAGATTGGCATGGGGGAAAAGGTTCCAAATAATGAAAAAGTACAAAAACAAAATTAAGTAAATTTAAGAAGGGTAATAATAGTTTAAAAATATGGTAATTTTAAAAATACTAATAAGTTAAAGTCAAAATACTACCAAATATAGAAAAGAGGGGAGACTGGGAAGATGGCTCAGTGGTTAAAAACACTTGCTTGCAAAGTCTGTCATCCAGGTTCAATTCCCCAGTACCCACAAAAAACCAAACACACAAAGTGGCACATGCACCTGGAATTCATTTGCAGCAGCTAGAGGTCCTGGTGCACTCAAACTCTCTTTTTAAAAAATATTACTTAATTAAAGCCAGGCGTGGTGGCACACGCCTTTAATCCCAGCACTCAAGAGGCAGAGGTAGGAGGATTGCCATGAGTTCGAGGCCATCCTGAGACTACATAGTGAATTCCAGGCCAGCCTGGACCAGAGTGAGACCCTACCTTGCAAAACCAAATATATATATATATACACACACATACATACATACATACATATATTACTTAATTAATTAATGATGATTTATTTGCAAGGAGAGAGAAAAGGTGCTCAAGGGCCTCCTGATGCTGCAGATGAACTCCAGATGAATGTGTCACTCTGTGCATCTGGCTTTATGCGGGTACTGGGGAAGTGAACCTATCCAGAAGGCTTTGCAAGCAAGTGCCCAAACCACTGAGCTCTCTCTCCAGACTAAATTTTACTCATTTTCGGGGGAGGGGTGTGTTTTTGAGGTGGAGTCTCACTCTAGCCAGGCTGACCTGGATCTTACTCTTTAGTCCCAGGCTGGTCTCACACTCATAATTCTCCTACTTCTGTCTCCTGAGTGCTAGGATTAAAGATGTGCACCACCATGTCCAGTTCAAACTCTCCCTATTTCTTTCTCTCTCAATTAAATAAATAAATAAAAACAAAAGAGAAAAGCTGGGTGTGGTGGCACACGCCTTTAATCCCAGCACTCAGGAGGCAGAGGTAGGAGGATCACTGTGAATTCAAGGCCACTGAGACTACATAGTGAATTCCAGGTCAGCCTGTACTAGAGACCCTACCTTGAAAAACAAAAACAAAAGAGAGAGAGAAAAAAATATAAAAAATATAAACAAAATACTTACAGTAGAAAAAAAAAAAGAAATTACAAAGGTGATAAAAAAGACAGGATGAGTTATTGGAGCAGATGAGTCCTCAAAAATAGAGATTAGCGGTTAAGGCGCCTGCCTGCAAAGCCTAGGAACGCCAGTTTGATTCTCCAGGTCCCACGTTTAGCCAGATGCAAAAAGTTGACACAAGGGTGCAATGCCACACTTTCCCACAAGGGGGCGCATGTGTCTGGAGTTCGTTCACAGCAGCTGAGAAGCCACTGGTGCGCCTATTCTCTCTCTCTCTCTTTCTCTCAAAAAAAAAAATAGGGATTGCCAGTTATATACTTGGAGGGGGTCAGTTGAACTTCATGAGCTCTTGTCATTTCTATAGTGTATGCTGTTGCTATTAGACAATGTCTGATGTCTGCCAGAGCTGCCTTCACCTTGGTAGCTTTCCTTATTTGTGTACCAGGGCCCTCTACTGGCCACACTCACCTTTGCAACCTACAGGCAAGGCCCCTATTGTAGAAACTATATCTGGGAAGACTCCATTGAGTACTTGCTGCCCAGGAGACTAAAGCACAAATCTACCAAAATTCAACCAGAATGAAACAATGAGTTGACTGGACTTCCTTCTAACTCACTGGCAAGGGGGTACTTACAAGACCACTAGTGACTGCAAAGCAGCTGTAACACCTAAAAGTCTCACCCCAGCACGGACAACCACCTCTTCTTAGCTGCATAGATGGAGCTCCTGTGCCCTAACCTTCTACATACCTTTCTCAACTAAATACTTTTGAAAGATTAAAAATAATCCTGCCGGGTGTGGTGGCACACGCCTTTAATCCCAGCACTCGGGAGGCAGAGGTAGGAGGATTGCCGTGAGTTCGAGGCCACCTTGAGACTACATAGTGAATTCCAGGTCAGCCTGGGCTAGAGCAAGACCCTACCTTGAAAAACAAAAACAAAAACAAAAACAAAAAAAATTAAAAAGAGTCTACTAAACAAGGAACACAGGAAGCCAGGTCACAAGTGAAGAGGCACTGGTCAGCTTCTTGGGGGCTTAGTGATTCTCCACTCATTTCTTTGGAAAGCAGCGTCTCCTCCAAATGAGCCCACTACACACTCTAACTATCCTTAGGTCCTATTTGCTGTGATCTCCAGGCCCTTCAACAAGCTGGCTACTTGCCTCTGAACCTAAGTCTGTGATTAGTGTTCATAAAAAGTGGTACTTGAGCTCTGACCACTTGGAAACTTCCAGCTGTGGGTGAGCTTTTCCCTTGGCTGGGCCTGGGCTCTTCATCATGTCCCCTTCCCTTTTCAATCAGTCTTTTATTTTGATGTCATCATCTTTTCCTCCTGTTATGATGTTCTTGTGTAGGCACTGCGAGGTCATGGATAGCCAGGCCATTTTGTCTCTGGAAGAATGCATTGTAAGGCGTCCTATCTTTCCTTTGGCTCTTACATTCTTTCCACCACCTCTTCCGCAATGGACCTTGGAAGGTATGATGGAGATGTTTCAGGCTGAGCACTCCCCTGTCATTTCTTCTCAGCACTATGGTGCTTTTTGAGTCATCCCAGTGGTCAGTGCCATTTGAAAAGAGAAGCTTCTATAACCAAAAGTGAGAGTAGCATTAATATATGTGTATGAACATTAAGAGAAGTGCTTACCAGGCAGTTTGGTGAATATAATATATGCATTTAGCCAGACACTAGCAGGCATTACACCCTTAGGGCTCAGGACATCCCTTATCCCATCAGTATCAGGATTGTATTCCCTCCTGTGGAGCAGGCCTCCAGTCCAATTAGAGAGCAGTTGGTGTCCTCCATAACAGACATGCCACTATTGTACCCATTGGCTCATTTGGCTTGACTGGCCAAATTTGAGGTTTGCAGTGTCCACTGTTATTATCTCCACTGATGACTTCTCTCTCTCTCCCATGGAGCTGCATGCAGCATAGCTTTTTCCAGCTTTCTGTCAGCTGGTCAATATAGAGGTTTTCAGCTCAGCTCCAGCAGGATTTCTCAGTGACCTTGCAGCCCAAGCATCCATATGCGTTCTCTATCGCTTCCAGCTCCCCACATGGCAGGAGCTTCTTGGATTCTCTTTTCTTTTTTTTTTTCTTTTTTTTTTCTTTTCTTTTTTTTTTTTTTTTTTTGGTTTTTCGAAGTAGGGTTTCACTCTAGCCCAGGCTGACCTGGAATTCACTATGTAGTCTCAGGGTGGCCTCGAATCCTCCTACCTCTGCCTCCCCAGTGCTGGGATTAAAGGCGTGCGCCACCACGCCCGGCTTGGATTCTCTTTTCGTTCCCCATTTTTTTTCAGGCCCTCCACATGGTACCTCTAGCCACGTGAGTGCCTTTCCCTGGGCTCTGTACTGCCCTCAATAAATATAGTTATATAATAATTTTAAACTGTGGTACTTGGACTATTTCTAAGTATTTGTTAGCATTAATCTTCCCATATTACACAACTTTGTGTCTGAATTTCCAATTGCAGAGCAAAACATTGGAAACTGTCCAACAATTGGAAAGAGATGAATAAATGATATAAACATATTTGCTTATAAATATGGGAATTTTTTTCCAATGGCAAGATACAAATTACATATACCAAGAATAACATTTTTTATGAAACAGGGTCTCACTCTAGCCAAGGCTGACATGGAACTCACTATGTAGCCCAGGTTAGCCTCAAACTCACAGCAATCCTCCTACTTCGACCTCCCACGTGCTGGGATTAAATGCAAGCCCAGATGCATTTCACTTTAAAATATATCTGTATATATATATATATTGGGGCTGGAGAGATGGCTCAGCAGTTAAGGTGCTTGCTTGCAAAAGCCTAGCAACTGGCATCTGATCCCCCAGTACCTATGAAAAGCCAGATGCACAAGTGGTGCATGCATCTGCAGTTGATATGCAACAGCTGGAGGCCCTGGCATGTCATTCTCCCTGCTTGCAAATAAATAAAAATATTTAAAATATATATGGCCAAAATGATAAAAAATACGTTTAACATGATAAAAAGTACATTTAACACGGGGCTTTTATTTTCCCATACCTAAATTTTACTGTAATGTATATTTACTACTTATTTAAGGTAAAAGTAAAAAGGGTGTGATGCTTATTGGATGAAGGTCCTCATGGAGTCTTACCAGTTAAATGAAGCAGGATCACCAACGCCACCTTTATTGTAAGGTCTATTAGTAATAAGGTGGTCTTGTTTCTTATTCACTTCTAGTTTTGGCAGCCATCTTTTAGTTCATTGAAATGCCTTTTTTTTTGGGGGGGGGTTCTGAGGTAGGGTCTTGCTCTAGCCCAGGCTGACTCAGAAATCACTATGTAGTCTCAGGCTGGCCTTGAACTCATGGTGATCCTCCTACCTCTGCCTCCCGAGTGCTGGGATTAAAGGCGTGCACCATGCCTGGCTGAAATGCTTCTTTTAAAATCCAGAGCCTAATCTCCATTATATATTTGTGCCATTGAATAAGAAAGACATATATATACACACACATACATACATACATACATATATTACTTAATTAATTAATGATGATTTATTTGCAAGGAGAGAAAAGGTGCTCAAGGGCCTCCTGATGCTGCAGATGAACTCCAGATGAATGTGTCACTCTGTGCATCTGGCTTTATCTGCGGGTACTGGGAGTGAACCTATCCAGAAGGCTTTGCAAGCAAGTGCCCAAACCACTGAGCTCTCTCTCCAGACTAAATTTTACTCATTTTCGGGGAGGGTGTGTTTTTGAGGTGGAGTCTCACTCTAGCCAGGCTGACCTGGATCTTACTCTTTAGTCCCAGGCTGGTCTCACACTCATAATTCTCCTACTTCTGTCTCCTGAGTGCTAGGATTAAAGATGTGCACCACCATGTCCAGTTCAAACTCTCCTATTTCTTTCTCTCTCAATTAAATAAATAAATAAAAACAAAAGAGAAAAGCTGGGTGTGGGGCACTGCGCCTTTAATCCCAGCACTCAGGAGGCAGAGGTAGGAGGATCACTGTGAATTCAAGGCCACTGAGACTACATAGTGAATTCCAGGTCAGCCTGTACTAGAGACCCTACCTTGAAAAACAAAAACAAAAGAGAGAGAAAAAAATATAAAAATATAAACAAAATACTTACAGTAGAAAAAAAAAAAGAAATTACAAAGGTGATAAAAAAGACAGGATGAGTTATTGGAGCAGATGAGTCCTCAAAAATAGAGATTAGCGGTTAAGGCGCCTGCCTGCAAAGCCTAGGAACGCCAGTTTGATTCTCCAGGTCCCACGTTTAGCCAGATGCAAAAGTTGACACAAGGGTGCAATGCCACACTTTCCCACAAGGGGGCGCATGTGTCTGGAGTTCGTTCACAGCAGCTGAGAAGCCACTGGTGCGCCTATTCTCTCTCTCTCTCTTTCTCTCAAAAAAAAAAATAGGGATTGCCAGTTATATACTTGGAGGGGGTCAGTTGAACTTCATGAGCTCTTGTCATTTCTATAGTGTATGCTGTTGCTATTAGACAATGTCTGATGTCTGCCAGAGCTGCCTTCACCTTGGTAGCTTTCCTTATTTGTGTACCAGGGCCCTCTACTGGCCACACTCACCTTTGCAACCTACAGGCAAGGCCCCTATTGTAGAAACTATATCTGGGAAGACTCCATTGAGTACTTGCTGCCCAGGAGACTAAAGCACAAATCTACAAAATTCAACCAGAATGAAACAATGAGTTGACTGGACTTCCTTCTAACTCACTGGCAGGGGGTACTTACAAGACCACTAGTGACTGCAAAGCAGCTGTAACACCTAAAAGTCTCACCCCAGCACGGACAACCACCTCTTCTTAGCTGCATAGATGGAGCTCCTGTGCCCTAACCTTCTACATACCTTTCTCAACTAAATACTTTTGAAAGATTAAAAATAATCCTGCCGGGTGTGGTGGCACACGCCTTTAATCCCAGCACTCGGGAGGCAGAGGTAGGAGGATTGCCGTGAGTTCGAGGCCACCTTGAGACTACATAGTGAATTCCAGGTCAGCCTGGGCTAGAGCAAGACCCTACCTTGAAAAACAAAAACAAAAACAAACAAAAAAAAAATTAAAAAGAGTCTACTAAACAAGGAACACAGGAAGCCAGGTCACAAGTGAAGAGGCACTGGTCAGCTTCTTGGGGGCTTAGTGATTCTCCACTCATTTCTTTGGAAAGCAGCATCTCCTCCAAATGAGCCCACTACACACTCTAACTATCCTTAGGTCCTATTTGCTGTGATCTCCAGGCCCTTCAACAAGCTGGCTACTTGCCTCTGAACCTAAGTCTGTGATTAGTGTTCATAAAAAGTGGTACTTGAGCTCTGACCACTTGGAAACTTCCAGCTGTGGGTGAGCTTTTCCCTTGGCTGGGCCTGGGCTCTTCATCATGTCCCCTTCCCTTTTCAATCAGTCTTTTATTTTGATGTCATCATCTTTTCCTCCTGTTATGATGTTCTTGTGTAGGCACTGCGAGGTCATGGATAGCCAGGCCATTTTGTCTCTGGAAGAATGCATTGTAAGGCGTCCTATCTTTCCTTTGGCTCTTACATTCTTTCCACCACCTCTTCCGCAATGGACCTTGGAAGGTATGATGGAGATGTTTCAGGCTGAGCACTCCCCTGTCATTTCTTCTCAGCACTATGGTGCTTTTTGAGTCATCCCAGTGGTCAGTGCCATTTGAAAAGAGAAGCTTCTATAACCAAAAGTGAGAGTAGCATTAATATATGTGTATGAACATTAAGAGAAGTGCTTACCAGGCAGTTTGGTGAATATAATATATGCATTTAGCCAGACACTAGCAGGCATTACACCCTTAGGGCTCAGGACATCCCTTATCCCATCAGTATCAGGATTGTATTCCCTCCTGTGGAGCAGGCCTCCAGTCCAATTAGAGAGCAGTTGGTGTCCTCCATAACAGACATGCCACTATTGTACCCGTTGGCTCATTTGGCTTGACTGGCCAAATTTGAGGTTTGCAGTGTCCACTGTTATTATCTCCACTGATGACTTCTCTCTCTCTCCCATGGAGCTGCATGCAGCATAGCTTTTTCCAGCTTTCTGTCAGCTGGTCAATATAGAGGTTTTCAGCTCAGCTCCAGCAGGATTTCTCAGTGACCTTGCAGCCCAAGCATCCATATGCGTTCTCTATCGCTTCCAGCTCCCCACATGGCAGAAGGATTCTTTTTCTTTTTTTCTTTTCTTTTCTTTTTTTTTCTTTTCTTTTCTTTTTTTTTTTTTTTTTTTTTGGTTTTTCGAAGTAGGGTTTCACTCTAGCCCAGGCTGACCTGGAATTCACTATGTAGTCTCAGGGTGGCCTCGAATCCTCCTACCTCTGCCTCCCAGTGCTGGGATTAAAGGCGTCTTGCCACCACGCCCGGCTTGGATTCTCTTTTCGTTCCCCATTTTTTTTCAGGCCCTCCACATGGTACCTCTAGCCACGTGAGTGCCTTTCCCTGGGCTCTGTACTGCCCTCAATAAATATAGTTATATAATAATTTTAAACTGTGGTACTTGGACTATTTCTAAGTATTTGTTAGCATTAATCTTCCCATATTACACAACTTTGTGTCTGAATTTCCAATTGCAGAGCAAAACATTGGAAACTGTCCAACAATTGGAAAGAGATGAATAAATGATATAAACATATTTGCTTATAAATATGGGAATTTTTTTCCAATGGCAAGATACAAATTACATATACCAAGAATAACATTTTTATGAAACAGGGTCTCACTCTAGCCAAGGCTGACATGGAACTCACTATGTAGCCCAGGTTAGCCTCAAACTCACAGCAATCCTCCTACTTGGCCTCCCACGTGCTGGGATTAAATGCAAGCCCAGATGCATTTCACTTTAAAATATATCTGTATATATATATACATTGGGGCTGGAGAGATGGCTCAGCAGTTAAGGTGCTTGCTTGCAAAAGCCTAGCAACTGGCATCTGATCCCCCAGTACCTATGAAAAGCCAGATGCACAAGTGGTGCATGCATCTGCAGTTGATATGCAACAGCTGGAGGCCCTGGCATGTCATTCTCCCTGCTTGCAAATAAATAAAAATATTTAAAATATATATGGCCAAAATGATAAAAAATACGTTTAACATGATAAAAAGTACATTTAACACGGGGCTTTTATTTTCCCATACCTAAATTTTACTGTAATGTATATTTACTACTTATTTAAGGTAAAAGTAAAAAGGGTGTGATGCTTATTGGATGAAGGTCCTCATGGAGTCTTACCAGTTAAATGAAGCAGGATCACCAACGCCACCTTTATTGTAAGGTCTATTAGTAATAAGGTGGTCTTGTTTCTTATTCACTTCTAGTTTTGGCAGCCATCTTTTAGTTCATTGAAATGCCTTTTTTTTTGGGGGGGGGTTCTGAGGTAGGGTCTTGCTCTAGCCCAGGCTGACTCAGAAATCACTATGTAGTCTCAGGCTGGCCTTGAACTCATGGTGATCCTCCTACCTCTGCCTCCCGAGTGCTGGGATTAAAGGCGTGCACCATGCCTGGCTGAAATGCTTCTTTTTAAAATCCAGAGCCTAATCTCCATTATATATTTGTGCCATTGAATAAGAAAGACAAGGCTGGAGAGATGGCTTAGCAGTTAAAGCTCTTGCCTGCAAAGCCTAAGGGCCCACGTTCGATTCCCCAGTACCCACATGAACCAGATGCATATGGTGGTCCACGTGCCTGGAGTTCTTTTTGCAGTGGCTAGGGGCCCTGGAGTGCCTATTCTCTGTCTCTCATAAGTAAATAACTAAAATGAATTAGAAGACAGGTGACATTTCACTTTCTTAGAGTAGCCCATTGTTCACATTGTTAGAATTCTGTTAGGTAGCAATCCTGTCTTCTCATGCGAGTGGCGAGTCATTTACAAAGTTTCCTAGCCTACCACCAATCTCAGTCAGGATTTATAAAAATGTCAAATGAGGTTAGAACATACACATTTGGCTCCGCCAATGAGTGCTCTTAGAAAGTAGCTTTGGAAGGATTAGAAACCCATCAACTCGTAAACCAACCCCCATCTCTCCCTTTTATCCATAAAGGTTTTATGAGACTGTTAGGGTTTTTTGAGAACCCCCCATATTACTCTTCCTTGATAAGTATGGTCTAAGATTTTCAGGAACCCATGGAATTATTTTTGAACCATGGAAGCCTTCAGTAAAAATGAGAACAGATTCAGTATCTTTTAAAAGAAATGTTTTATTTATTTATTTAGAGAGAGGAAGAGGCAGATAAAGAATGGGTGCACCAGAGCCTCTAGCCACTGCAAATGAACTCCAGGTGCATGCGCCCCCTGTGTATCTGGCTTACATGGGACTGGGGAATTGAACCTGGGTCCTTGGGCTTCGTAGGCAAGTGCCTTAACTGCTAAGCCATCTCTCCAGCCCCAGATTCAGTATCTTTAAGGTTAATGCATGATCACATTGACCAGACTAGAAAACTTGCTGCATTTAACTCTTCTTAAACCTATATTAGGCCACATGGTAGAATTCCCATTGTTTAAGAGAAAATTGCAATACATTAGAAATTATTTTAAAGGAGTCTCACCTGGAAGCTAAAATGATATTAGATCATGTGGCATGATAAAAGCACCAAGTCACCAGTAATCAGCTGTGTAATTCTGAAAAGCCACTTGGGTGCCTCCAGAGCAGGTTCCTTTACATGAGAAAATGGAGGTGATGCGTAGGCTTAGTCTTAATGTAAGTCAGGAGGCAAGCCCGTGAACATGACATTCATCACAGACCTACACTGAAGTGCCTCCTGTGCACCACACGCTGAGTGCTCTGGGTGGTTCGAACCATTGGGTGGGAACGGTGCAACTGTTAACATAAAGCCACTGGCTCAACCTAGCAATGGCCTTGGCATTTGAAGCCTGTGTCATCTTCTGAGATAAAACACCTAATAAAAATCCGGTTTATTCTGGTTAGAGAAGCTTCTTTTTCCAGATGGCGATGACCACTGGGAAGACCCAAAAGGCAACATAGTGCTGAGCAGAAGGGACAGAGGAGTGTCCAGCACTGAAACATCTCTGTCACACCCTCCAAGGCTCAGGGTCTATTGCGGAAGAGGGGATGGAAAGAATGTAAGAGCCAAAGGAAGGTTACGACTCCTTACAATGCAACTGTCCAGATAGAAATTGGCCTTGATATCCATGACCTCGCAGTGCCTAACAATACCTTCCCAAGACCCTCATAATAGGAGAAAAAGATGATGACATCAACTTAAAAGATAGACAAATGGAGAGAGAGAGGGATACGACGGAGAGCGGAGTTCTGAAGGGGAAAGAGGGGAGGGAAATATCATGGTTTATTGTAAGTATAGAAGTTGTCAATAAAAATAAAAATTTTTTAAAAATCCATTTGAAGGGAGGAAAAGCTTATTTCAGCTTACAGCTCCGGGTTAGTCTGTCGTGGCAGGGAAGGAACGAAGCAGAGCTGGTCTCATTCAGCACAGTGAGGAAGGAGAGCGAAGGAGGCTGCTGCTCAGCCAGCTCTCTCCTTTACAGTCCACAGAATGGTGCTGCCCACAGTTCAGGAGGGTCTCCCCATCTCAATGAACCTAACAAGATCATCGCTTGCAGACATTTCCAGTGGCTTACCTACTCTAGGTTATCCTTATGGGTGATTCTAGGTCCTGTCAAGTGGATAGTCACCACCAACTGTCACAGAGCCTGCACTCACAGCCACTCTGTGGATAGTTCTGCCTCTCTGCATCCATTCTTCTACCTTTTGGTAACCACCACGCATATCCTCTTGGAGAACTCTCCCCGTCTATGTCTAATTTTGATAAAACCATCTCACTAGCACGGAGTTAGCAGATAACTGAAGCCAAGCCAATACCCTATTTCCCTCCTCCCTGCTTCATATGGAGGAAGGAGCAAATTGTACCTGATCTGTTTTTTGAGTAATGCCCTAGAAGATTGTTGAGCCCGTTGCCTGCACCCCTGGAGTCACCTGGAATTAATGTCTCATAACTCTTTAGTTCCTAAGGTAACCAGGCAGTTTCTTTTGCTCAAATCTTAAGAACGCTGGTGGTTCAGCAAAACCATAGCACACTGTAATGTCCATTAGGTGTGAGAAAGAGGGAAGACAATGGCAGACTCTAACCCTGCATTTCTTCATCTGCAAATGGAAATGGAGTGACCATACTGCCTTTAGCTGTGATGATTTACGACAAATCATGTAAAGTACTTAGTGCTGCATTTGGTACAAACAGAACAATGACTGGCCAGGGCCTTGGCTTTTTATTTTTTTAAGGCACTGGAGCAATTATTCCCATTAGGTAAGCCAAGCCTCTAAGATGGAAATAATTATGGTCATCGAATCCACTTTCCCACAGGTAGGAATAAGTTCTGATAATGACTACACAGGTTGCCCACTTGTGTTACATAATTGGCCTCCATCCTGAGCTTAGAAAGAAGCATTTGTCCAGGGCTTATTATTCCTCCCACACCAAATTGTTAAAACTGAAGATTAACTGACTGTTTAATAAAAGAACATCTCAGCACTCAGCATAGTGAACTTGGTCCTGACACTCCTAAAACTCGAGTTAAGGGGGTGTATGATCCAAGTGTGCTGACAGGCAAGGTTCTTTGGCAAGGACAGTTACAAAATCATGTTACCACATTACTTAAGATCTGGAAGTGCTCGTGTGCTCTAGCTTAGAGGGCACGCTGGGTTGAGATCAACTCCACAGCTCCTTCCTTTTACCACGTGTCTCCACTAACTACTCCGTGAGGATCGGTATTTTGTCTTCACTTGTTTGAACATTGTATGCAAGGCTTAGTGACACAGTGGAAAACATTAAGGAAAACATTTCAACAAACAGCAAAGACAAAAATCCAAAGACTATACAGTCCTAAAGTAGAAATCCTCAGACCCTGTGTGGATTTCTCCATTGCTACAGCACCTTGTAAACTGGAGCTTGTTTTGGCAAAGATGCCAGCTGACATGACAGGTGCCGCCAGGAGCTGGGAAGAGGGAGGAAACTCATTTACAGGCGATGTGCAAGGGCTTGGACCTCAACTGTAAGGACTGTAGGAGGCAAGTTTCTAAATGTTGAGGTGTTACAAGTGTAGAATGGGGGAGGGAAGAATAAATTGTTTCACTTTTTATTTTATTTATTTATTTAGAGGTAGGGTCTCACTCTAGCCCAGGCTGACCTGGAATTCACTATGTAGTCTCAGGTTGGCCTCGAACTCACGGTGATCCTCCTATCTTTGCCTCCCGAGTGCTGGGATTAAAGGCGTGCGCCACCACATCCGACTTAAACTGCTTCATTCTTTGAGTCAGACAGGATTTCATGTAGCCTAGGCTAGCCTGAACTCACTATGTAGCAGAGGGTAACCTTGAATTGCTGATCCTTCTGCCTCTTCCTCCAAAGTTTGAGAATAACAGGTGCACATCACCATAAACTGTTTACCTAGTACTGGGTATCAATGAGGTACAGTTCCAAGCTTCTCTTGTTAAGAGAGGCTTTCACTGAGCAGCGCAGGATGCCTACAAGCTCACTATACAGCTTAGACTGACCTTGAACTTAGGATCTTCCTGCCTCGGTGCTGGGATTACCAAACCCAGCTTTACATGTCTAATACCCTTGGGAAATGGAGCTGAAAACAATTCCAAAATATTTAAATCAAGGATGGCTGCAGCACCCGCGGTGACTACGGGTGTGCTGAGTGGTAACCTCTTGTTCTGTATGTATTCAAAACCAGGAAGGCAATCCATAGGATCAAGAGGGTAGTAAACAGTAGTAAACAATAGCATCAGCCTCAGCAAGTCTAAGTCCTTATGAATCCTTTTTATAGTCTTTGCTTCATCACTCAGCACTAAAATCTGAGTAGGACCCATGGAGTCCATTAACAATTTCACACCAAAGTACATTACACTTCTGGCTCCCTTCCACTATAATGTACAGAGATTTTAAAGTCTACAAATGTCCATCACACCCTCCAGAATCACATGGTGATTTCCCGAGCCTGAGTAGTGAATGAAAAGCACCCACAAGAGAGCCGTGTGTGCAGGCAGAGGGGAGTGTAAGCACCGGAAGAGGGACAAGCCCACAGACTCACTTCTTTAAAATGTGTTTTGCTGATTGGAAGTTTGTTCTCATAAACACAACTGATATGGTTCAAGGGAAGACATCTGCATTTCCTTTCATTGTCTAGTTCCCACTTATGCATTCGGCAGCTACCACTGAACCAGTATCCCAATGACTGAACTAGGAGAAACCATGGACATCCTTTGTCCATTTGTGGGTGCAAATCTGCATGTGGAAAACAAAGGCCCACCTCAGGTGTCCTCAGGCTCCATTCACCTGTTTTTTTTTTTGAGGTAGGGTTTCACTTTAGCCCAGACTGACCTGGGATTCACTATGTAGTCTCAGGGTGGCCTCGAACTCACAACAATCCTCCTACCTCTGACTCCTGAGTGCTGGTATTAAAGGTGTGCACCACCACGTTCAGCTTCTCCATCTTTTTGGCTATTTTCTCTCATTGGCCCAGAACTTGCCAAGTAGGCTAGTCTGGCTGGGATTCCCAATTCCACCTCCCCAGCATTGGGATCACAGAACATGCTACCATGCACAATTTCTTTCCATGGGTAATGCGGGGTGGGGGGGGGGGGGCTCAGATCCTCATGCCTGAGGCCAGCACTTTACTGACACAGCATCTCCCCAGACCCACATCCTTTGTCTTAAGTGATAATCAGTTCATCAATATTTTCAAGGACAATCGTGATAAAACACAGAAAGTGACACTATGTCCTACCTTTATTGGCTGATACAGAATGGAAATGGATTTTTTTCGCAGCATGCTACTTACTATCTTCGCAGTTGCCACTCTCATGAGCTGAGTATACTGATTCTAAGCACAGTACACAGAGACCAAGTAACTGAAGTAGCACAGATCCAGTGTAGGGCTGCGTTTGCATTCTGAGATGGGGCCGTGCTACCTCACGCAGGC
Source organism: Orientallactaga sibirica (assembly GCA_036365145.1). NCBI lineage: Eukaryota > Metazoa > Chordata > Mammalia > Rodentia > Dipodidae > Orientallactaga > Orientallactaga sibirica. The sequence goes on along the minus strand of JAEOAD010000038.1, from coordinate 6,976,056 downwards.
TGGCCTCAAACTGTGGGTCCTTGGCCTCGGTTTCCCAGGTTCTGGAATCCTAAATGTGGGCCATCATGCCCGGCTCCCAGGACTGGGTTCTCTGCAGCTGGGTTCCAATTCTAGCTGTGCTTTTTCCCAGCTTTGTGACTTTCAAGCCCTTTCAATTTTACAGGATTGACTGCTCCATTCCAGAGTGTACTGAAGTAGATGAATTCCACAGTCCCCTTTAGCCATCACATATTAAGACTTGAGGTTATAAATTTCAATTTCACTTTTTCCTATTAAGTGTGAGCTTTTGTTTTTCAAAAATGGATAAGCTGATTCTAACATTTACATGGAAATACAAGGGACTCAGCAAAGATGAAACAATCTTGAAAGACAAAAGTTGGAGAATTCACACCTTCTGATTTCAAAACTTACTACAGAGTAATTAATATAGTTTAGTATTGGTATAAGATATATGAAAATCAATGAAACCAAACTTCAAGTCCAGAAACAAACTCATATACAGTCAACGGACTTTCAACAAGGGTGGCAAAACAATTTTCATCTCTTCAACAAATGAAGCTGGGACAAATGGATATCATATACAACAAAAATATGTAATTAGATAAATTAGATCTCTATCTCATATCATTAACAAAAATGAACTCAAAATAGGTCAAAACCTACCTACAGGGATCTGGGGGGGAGGAACCTACCTGTAAAAGCTAAAACTCTAACTCTTATGAGAAAAATAGGCTTCTATCTTTGTGTCTGTTGGTGAGAAACTAGTTTCTAAGAATGACACCAACAGCATAAGGAACCAAAGACAGAAAAAATAAACTGGACTTCAAAGTTACAAACTTCTGTGCTTGAAAGCATATGACCAATAAAATAAAGACAAGCCACAGAAATAGTCACAATTCATATGTAGGATTTAGTATCCAGTGAATATAAGAAACTTACAGCAGTCAAGATAAACCTTTTACAAAGGGATCACCAAAGAAGGAATATGAATAGCCAAGAAACATGAAATCCACATGAGGTGCTCACAGTTACTATTTATTAGGAAAGTGCAAATCAAAACCTCTATAAGATACCTCTTCATATACTCTAGGGATGGTGAAAAAAATAAAATAAGTCAGGCATGGTGGCGCACACCTTTAATCCCAGCACTCAGGAGGCAGAGGTAGGAGGATCACTGAGTTTGAGGCCACCCTAAGAATACAGAGTGAATTCCAGGTCAGCCTGGGCTAGAGTGAGACCCTACCTTGAAAAAAAACAAAACAAAACAAAAATTAATTAATTAATTTTTAAAAAGATGGAAGTAAAAAATGTTGCCCAAAGGGTTGGAGAGATGGCTTAGTGGTTAAGGTCTTGTCTGCAAAGTCTAAGGACCAGAGTTCAATACCCTAGTACCCACATAAGCCAGATGCACATGGTGGCACATGCATCTGGAGTTCATTTGCAGTGGCTGGAGGCCCTGGCATGCCCATTATCTCTCTACCTCTTTCTCTTGCTGTCAAATAAATATATTTTTTTAATGTTGCCCAAGATGTTGGGAAAATGGAACCTTATACACATGCTGGTGGGGCTGTGAAATGCTATGCTACTCTGCGAGACAGTCTGGCAGCTCCTCAAATGATAAAGCCCTTTACCATATGATCTTGTCATCCTACTGCTGTGTGTATACAGAAGAAAACTGAAAATATATATTCATAGTTTTAAAAAATACACATGAGGGTTGGAGAGAGGGCTCAGCAGTTAAGGTGCTTGCCTGCAAAGCCTAAGGACTCTGGTTTGATTCCCCAGCACCCATGTAAAGCCAGATGTACAAAGTGGTACATGCATTTGGATTTTGCTTGCAGTCGCTGGGGGCCCTGGAGTGCCCATTCACTGTCTCTCTTCTATCTATCTCTGCTTGCAAATAACAAAAATATTCACACACACACACACACACACACACACACATACAATCACGCGAATGTTCACAGCAGCATTCTTTGTCAAAAATAATTGGGAACATCAACTGGTAAGTGGATAAACAAAAAGGGTTATGGAATATAACATAGCCATAAAAGTTACACTGAAGGTGGGTATACATGGTGATGTCCACCAATAATCCCAGCACTTCAGAGGCAGGAGGACTGCGAGTTTGAAGCTAGCCTGAGTTGCACAGAAGGAAAACATGTCTCAACACAAACAAAACATGGTACTGATACCTGTTAGTACACTGATGAGCCCTGAAAGCATTGTGATAGGAGATGAAAGAGGACGCAGCAGGCCACGTGCCGCGTGACATGTTACGACATGCCCAGAAGAGTTAATCACAAAGAATAGAAAGACTAAGGGTTGGCATGGATGAGAAGGAAGGAAAATGGGGTACACACAGGTATGAAGCTTTCCCTTCTTTGAAATGATGGAAATGTTATTACATGACACTGGCTGCAAACTCTGAATATATCAAAACCAATAAACTGTACACTGGAAAAGAAAACTTTAAGGCATGTAAACTGTACCTCAAAAAAAAATTTACAAACTCTTGGGTTCAAACTCAGGCCACATACACATGCTCTGCCACTGAGCTATATTCCCCAACACCCCCTCCCATTTCCTTTTTTTAATTTACTTACTTAAAAGAAAGAGGCAGAGAGAGAGAGAGAGAGAGAATGGAAGTGCCAGGGCCTCCAGCCACTACAAAGGAACTCCAGATGCATGTGTCCCCTTGTGCATCAGGCTTATATGGATTCCGGGGAATCGAACCGAGGTCCTTTGGCTTTGCAAGCAAACGCCTTAATCGCTAAGCCAACTCTCCAGCCCCCCATTACCCCCTCTTTTTTGAGGCAATGTCTCATTATGTAGCCCAGGCTGGCCCTGAACCAAGTTCTAAGATAATAGGTATGTACCACCATACCCAGCAAAAATTTCTTTTTAGCAAAACTATTTGTAGTTATCAGCTTAGAGTTCACAGGCTGTGTTTATTCTTGCTTCTGAAAGTTTCCCTGAGCTCATATGTATTGCATTGCTGTTTCTAAACCTTATATTTTTCTTAATAACTAAGATTGCACCAAAAGCCTTCATTTGTGGAATTTTAGTGATCTTGTCATCTAGGACAAACTAAAGCTCTAATTGCTCTTCCAATGACATTATTTAGCACAGCCATCTTCACGCAGTACTTTCGAGTTTCATTCCTGTTCACAGGACAAGAAAACAGCCAGGCAAAAAGTAAACTGTGGGGCTGGAGAGATGGCTCAGAGGTTAAGCGCTTGCCTGAGAAGCCTAAGGATCCCAGTTCGAGGCTCGATTCCCCAATACCCAGGTAAGCCAGATGCACAAGGTGGTACATGTATCTGGAGTTTGTTTGCAGTGGCTGGAGGCCCTGGTGCACCCATTCTCTCTCTCTCCCCTCTCTGTCGCTCTCAAATAAACAAATAATTTTTAAAAAAGTAAACTGTGTTACAATTGACATCATAGTGTGAAATGCATAGCTAAATGCTTTAAAACGTAAAAGTTAACTGCAGGGTTCCTGTCCCCTGGAAGAGACACAGAACTACAGGAACTCTGGACAGTAGCAAGAGTTCAAGAGAAATACTGAGAAGAAACCACACCCTTTATACTTATGTTCTGAAACACTTCTCAACATCTGGCTTTAGTACCAGAAAACTGTAAACTGCATTAACACAACAATCCCCAATGGAAGGCTTGGTAAGCATCTGAAAATGAATGAAATATTAATTCTAGTCTGGTATCATTGGGCTGAAATATACATAGTTCCACTGAAGTTAAAGAAAACCAATGCTTCTCTACATTTCAAGTGTACAGGAGGGCTAAGGGAGAATAAGCATCAAGGACTGCCAGGATTAAACTACTTTCTAAAAAAACCTTTGGATTAAAATAGGACAGCAGGGATTTTACTGTTTTAAGTTAACTTGCACATTTTCAGTTTTTACTCTTGAACATAATCGTTTTATGATAAATATTAGGGTGGCAATTACCCAATCTCAGCTTTTTTTTTCTTTTTTCTTTGGTTTTTTGAGGTGTCATTCTAGCCCAGGCTGACCTGGAACTCACTAGTCTCAGGGTAGCCTTGAACTCATGGCAATCCTCCTTCCTCTGCCTCCTGAGTGCTGGGATTAAAGGCGTGCGCCACCATGCCTGGCTCCCAATCTCAGCACTATTTTTATAATAATGAATAGAAAATCCAACTACTGATTAAACAAACTTAGAGAACAAGCTTAACAAGACATTTACACCTTTTAATTAAATTAATTATTACCTTACAAAATGTGAGGTTTAACATTTGTTTTCTTAAAAACAGAAGATTAAACAGCTTCAAATAGAATAATTTGGCCAATAGTTAAGATGTGTCTAAATAAAATATATGCAGAGCCAATAAAATTTTAACATATCTGGATTTTTCCCCCTTTCCGGTCATTGGAGACAGGGTCTCACTGACATGATCCCTCCTTGAACTCACGATCCTCCTGCTCCAGCCTGAGTACTGGATTAAAGGCCTAGGTAACCAGCTTTGAGACTTTCTTTGGATGACATATTTTAAAGAATGAAGCTATAACTCAAATGGAACAGTAACGAAATCTTCTAAACAATAAATAGGAGAAATGACAGTCTGCTTCTCGACTCAATACTAGAGCAAAGCACGGCGCAACGGCACCCAGCAGTCAGACCCGCGCCCCGGAAGACAACTGCGTGTCAGAGTGCAGGGTCACAGCACATGTGCTTCTATGTGGCTTTACATAAGCTTCAAAAAAACTCTCACTAGTTTTTATGTGGTTTTTTTTTTAATCTTTCCTAATTCTTTTATTCCAGAAAAAAATATATATAAGAAACTGTTTGCAAGAGTACATGCAAACCTGTTTCTCTAAGGCCATGAATTGGTTTGCTAAGTTGCATTGTTTTATTCAAGTAAAAAGCCCTTGGAGAATGAGGGGTCTGTGTGAAAGAAACCAATCACCTTGAGTTCTGAGGCCTGTTCCCCTGTTAGGACCCCTCTCTCACTGCAAAACAAAGGGACACTGCTCAGCTGAACACTAGCAAAATGGATTCTTTTTACATTTTCTTTCTTAAAAAAAAAAAATTGGTACTAGGGATCAAACCCTCGAACCTAGGACCATGCACATGCTAGGCAAGAGCTCCACTGAGCTATAACCCCAGCCCTCTATTTACAGCTTTCAGAATCTAATACATGTTCATTTTTTTTCCTGGCAGATTCTTTTTGTATGTTACAAAATAAAATAGCAAAGCTTAGTATAAGATAAGAACCCTTCTTAGAAAGGTCAAACAGACACTTCTTGACATTATGTCCTTTACACAATGGCATACTGTTCATATAAAAGGTCTCGTATCCTATAAAAGTCTTGACAAAGGCAGCCTTCTAATCCGATGCGTCCAGTTTCCGTCTAGAAACCAAGTTAAAAAAAGTTCTTTAGTACATTTTCTATTCATTAACATGCAGACATATCTAAAGGACTACTTTATGATTGGTCAGGAAATGGGTTTCCCCATTTCACAGAATATGAACATAATATTCACATAATGAACTTTACATAGACACACAAATGTCCGAGGAGTTAAACAGTAAATTTACTATAGAGCTGGAGAGGTGGCATAGTGGTTAAGGCACCTGCCTGTGAAGCCCAAGAATGCTTGTTCAAATCTCTAGATTTGAACGTATAGACAGATGCAAAAGTGACTCAACTGAGCAATGTCGCACACAAGGGGGCACACGTGTCTGGAGTTTATTCACAGAGGCTGAAAAGGCCCTGGAGCACCCATTCTCTCTCTGCCTCTTCCTCTCTCTCAAATAAAAAAATAAATAAAAAATAAATTTACTATAAAATTATATACTACTTCTTTGAGACAGTCACTTTTCTATGCCTTTAAGGTCACATACAAAATGACTTTCAGTTTTGTGAAATTACCAATCAAGAATTACAGAATCAAAATGATAGAACCCCAGGAGCATCTCTTCAATTCAGCCTTTATTAAAAGCAAACTTACTCTACGGACTGCTACTTGATTGTTGCAAACTAGTACACCTCCTACAAATTCAGCTTGAATCCCCTCCCGCAAAAGAACTTGCTTGAAGTCAGACAGTCTTGGCTCATTCATGAAAACTGACTGATGTCCAGGAACCTGGAGTAAGTTCAAGGGGGAAAGAACAGCTTCAAATAATACACCAGACACAAAGCTCTACTGAAAAAAGTGGACTGCTACGCAAATCTAAGGTATTTTTACTATTCCCTGAAGCCCCTTGACAGAGCATGTCATGACTGTAAGTCATATTCTATGTTTGTTATTCTGGATTTTACCTCATTACTTAACATTACAAAGCCCTTCAAATTCTCTGATGTTTCACAATTTTATTAGTCATGCCTCCTAATAATTTTAAGTTCTTCCCCTCACCCACTTGCTGGAGAGGGTCAACCAGAGTACCAAGAGGCAAAACTGAACTAACCTTTCAATTTTCCACATCCCAGTCCCTTGCTCAGTTCAGAGGGCGATTCTTCCACTCACCTCCTCCCTCAGTGAATGCAATGGATGCCACGCATTTAGAATCATAAAGGAAAAAGGTTCTTGCTGCTTTGAAACTTTGAAGAACACTAAAGCTTCAGCACAAAGAGGAAAAAAAGTCCCCCCCCCCCCAATTTTGAGAGTGGCACTAGAAAAGATGCCAGAGATCAAGGGTGCCTCTCAAGTCAGTTTTATTCCTAACTAAATACCTCACTTCACAAGCATGTAGGACTCTGACAATATTAACAGGGCTCTAAAGTTCATTCTCTAAAATGAGATTGTTTCTAATGAACTAGATTCCACTTAAGAACATGTAACTCAGGCTGGAGAGATGGCTTAGTGGTTAAGGCGTTTGCCTGCAAAGCCAAAGGATCCCAGTTTGACTTTCCGAGACCCAAGTAAGCCAGATACACAAGGGGGCACATGCATCTGGAGTTCATTTGCAGTGGCTGAATGTCCTGGCCTACCCATTCTCTCTCTCTCTCAAACAAATAAATAAATAAAATATTTAGAGCCAGGCATTATGGCGCAAGCCTTTAATCCCACCACTCAAGAGGCAGAGGTAGGAGGATTGCCATGAGTTCAAGGCCACCCTGAGACACCATAGTGAATTCCAGGTCAGCCTGGGCTAGAGTGAGACACTATCTCAAAACAACAAAAAACCAAGCCAGGTGTGGTGGTGCATGCCTTTAATCCCAGCACTAGGGAGGCAGAGGTAGGAGGATTGCTGTGAGTTCAAGGACACCCTGAGACTACATAGTGAATTCCAGGTCAGCCTGGGCTAGAGTGAGACCCTACCTCAAAAAACCAAAATAAATAAATAAAAATTAAAAAATAATAATAATTTTAAAAAGAACATGTAACTCCTAGGCTAGAATTGTAGCTATACTCAATCAAAGACTTCCAACTGTATCTAAACCAAAAGTGATTTTAGTGATTTGAATGGAACTTGCAACATGCAAAAATGGACTACAAGAGTATTACATTTTTAGGAAACTGTATATTGAAGCCAGGTATGGGCACATGTCTTTAATTCCAGAGTGAGATTGGAGACTCACTATGAATTTGAGGTCACCCTGGGGCTACAGAGTGAGTTCCAAGTCAGCACTGGGCTAGAGAGTGAGACCCTGCCTCAAAAAAAAACAACAACAACAAAAGAACAGGGCTAGAGAGATGACTTAGCGGCTAACGTGCTTGCCTACAAAACCAAAGGACCCAGGTTTGATTCCCCAGAACCCACATAAGCCAGATGCACAAGGTGGTGCATACATCTGGAGTTTGTTTGCAGCAGCTGGAAGCCCTGGTGCTCCCATTCTCTTTCTCAAATAAATAAATAAAAATAAAATAAAATAACAAAACAAAAAGATTATAGAAAACTTAATTTCCTGATTGGAAGCAGGTTAGGTGGTCCTCACAATCAAATGTAATACTTAGAAATCCACATTGGGGCTGAGATGACTTAGCAGCTAAAGGCACTTGCTTACAAAGCCTGTTAGCCCAGGTTCAATTCCTCAGTGCTCACGTAAAGCCAGACACAAAAAGTGGCACAAGTGCATGGAGTTCATCTGCAGCAGCCAGAGACCCTGGTGTACAAAGACCCCGACATGCCCATTCTCATTCTTTCTCTTTCCCTCCTCTCTCTCTCAAACACATAAATAATATATTTTTAGCAGCAAGAGGCCCTGGTGCACTATAAATCCACACTGAAAACACAAGTCATAAAATAATTATATAGCTAGTGTGGTGGCACACGCCTTTAATCCCAGCACTTGGGAGGCAGAGGTAGGAGGATTGCCATGAGTTCAAGGCCACCCTGAGACTACATAGTGAATTCCAGGTCAGCCTGAGCTACAGCGAGACCCTACCTTGGAAAACTAAAATAATAATAATAATAATTATATACCTTTAAAGATATGCTAAAAGTTTCCTTTAAATTATTATTCCTTAGAGAATGCCATAGAGAATTAAGACACACATAGAAGCATACTTTAAGTAACCCTAAAGGAAAAGTAGAAGGATAACAAATTAAGAGTTACCTTCTAGAAGGAACAGTAGCAGAGCACTTATCTAGCATCATGTGTAAGGCCCTAGGATCAACCCCCAGTAATGGGGGGGAGGGGGTTCTTACTTCATGAGGAGGCAAGGGCTCCAAAGTAGGGATGATCTCACTTTCTTCACCCAGTTCTTTCTCATCATCTCCAAACAGACTTTTCATGGCCTTCTGCTGTGCAATTACACTGGAATCCGAAGGAGCATCCACTTGCATTTCTGAATCTTCCCCATCATCCTTGAGTTCTCCTTCTTCTAAAATAACGCCCGTGTCCACTTTGGAAACTCTCATGTCTAAGACACCATCTATCCATGCTAATTCAGCATCTTTTGCCTTACAAAACTGAAGCGAGCTGACAAGTGAGTCTTTTAGTCTCACCTGGATATGCAAAGGGAAGAAGGAAGAAATCCCAGAGTATAAATTAACAAATTAAATCTAACCTCTTACTGTCATTTTCTAATTCTGGTAGTGAGATTAAAATGTGAAAAGTGGGCTGGAGAGATGGCTTAGCGGTTAAGGCACATGCCTGCGAAGCCTATCGGACACAGGTTTGATTCTCCAGGTCCCATATAAGCCAGATGCACATAGTGGCAAATGCATTTGGAGTTCGTTTGCAGTGGCTAGAGGCCCTGGTGTGCCCATTCTCACACACACTCTCTGTCTGTCTCTAATAAATGAATAAATAAAATCTTTTTTTTTTTTTTTTTAAAAAGGGGTAATTTAAAGAAATAAAATGTGAGAAGCCTTCCTTCACTCATCAATCTTCACTATCCTCATTAAGGTCTGTCATGATCTGAAGTGTCTGTGTTTACTCTCCAAAGCACAAGCTCCCACTTTAACTGCACAGACTCACTCCCCTGTCCCAATATTAGCAGCAGGGCATCAATCACCTCCAGCATTCTAATGTAACTACTGAGGTGAAGACAAGGGCCCTGGACGATTCTCTGAGCAGCCATGGTACCATTGGGAACTATACATCTGCAGCCCCTCCCAGTCTAGTACTTGGTACACACTTCAGGGTGCCAAGCTGCTGTGCCTGCCAGAATATGCCGTGCAATCTCACACCTCCATCTTGCTTCCTCTTGCTTACCCAGATGCCAGATATAGACATCACACCTACCTTCAACTGTCACTATCTCACACAACCAGATGAGTTCACCTCTCCTCTAGCTAGTCCTGTTTCTGTACCTGTCTCCATTTATTTCAATTAGGAGGAAAAAACAAAACCAAACATGACATCTGTTAGCTTAAAAAAAAAAATTTTTTTTTGAAACTGGATGTAGTGATGCATGTCTAATTCCAGCACCCAGGGAGGCTTAGGAAGGAAGATACAGAGTTCAAGGCCACCTGGACTACATAGCCAGACCCTGTCATGAATAAATTAATAAGTAATTTTGTGGGGGGAGGGTGGTTTGAGGTAGGGTCTCACTCTAGCCCAGGTTGACCTGGAAGTCACTATGTAGTTTCAGGGTGGCCTTGAACTCACAGCAATCCTCCTACCTCGGCCTCCCAAGTGCTGAGATTAAAGGCATGATATAATTATAAAACGATTATGTTAGCCAGACATGGTGGTGCACGCCTTTAATGCCAGTATTTGGGAGGCCGAGGTAGGAGGATCACTGTGAGTTCAAGGCCAGGCTGGGACTACAGAGTGAGTGCCAGGTCAGCCTGGGCTAGAGTGAGAACCTGCCTTGAAAAAAAACCAAAAATAGAAAATAAATATTTCATTTATTTGCAAGCACAGAAAGGGAGAGAAAGAGGGAATAAGCATGCCAGGCCCTCTTGCCACTGTAAACAAACTCCAGATGTATGCGCCACTTTGTGTATCTGGCTTTACATGGGTGCTGGGGGAAGTGAACTCAGGCTGTCAGGTTTTGCAAGCAAGTGCCTTTAACTGCTGTGTCATCTCTCCAGCCTCCACCTCTGTACTTTTGCAAATATTGTCCTTCTGCCTAGAACATTCCTTTTCCCCACTCTGTCCTGACAGCCTACGTAAACATCCATTAGTAGTAGTCAGCTTAGTTATCACTTCTTCCAGGAAACATCTACGCCTGCACTTGGGTTAGAGTCCTCCTCTATCCTTTCAATGGCTTCCTGTACTTCCTCTGCGAGGACTAACCACGAGAGAAACATGAACTGCTATGAAGGCCAGGACAGTGAGGTCTGCTAGTGCGGGGGGACCATGCCTGTCTCTCCCCCTATTCTAGTGTGCCTGTCCTACTCTGCAACAGGAAGGGCTTATTTCCACGTGGCCTGGCTGTCAGCACCTCACCTGGTAGATGTGTGTTTCACTTGTGGCATCAACTGTCTCATGCAGCTTGGGCATGTATACTTTAATGTCTTTCCCACCAAATGCGCGGCAGCACTCCGCCAGATCCTGGCTGGCCTCAGGAGGGCCGTGGACGATGATCAGCTGTCGTGGTTTCATCTGATTGATGATTTTCTTCATGGAGTCCCCATCAGAGCGTCCCTCGTAGTCTATGTAAGTAACTCTGGCTCTGTAAGTAGACAAGGTGATTCAAGCTTATTTTTCTGAGAAACGAATGGCTTTACCATCAGGAAAGAAATGCATACAACATATATGAATATGATGAGGATTTGAGAAATTCATTTGCTGTATTATTAATATGCAACATTTCTATCTCAGTGCTACCCGAGAACACACACAACAGATATCACTGCACAAGTCAACAACTTGCTCCCTGATGGCTCACAACAAAGTATTCCAAAGCAATCATTTTTTTAGAAGTAGTAACCATATTAAGTAGAAAGGAGGTGTGAAGTTTCCTAACTACCATCAAGTCCTTTTAAATGTGAGGCATTATAGATGTTTAAGTCAAGGAGAATAGTTTATGGAACAAGCAGTTAGGAAAATGAAGCTTCTGATTTGCACTCTTCTCTTTCACCCACTACTAACTAGAGTTATTAGAAAGACAACAAAATAACGTCTCTTCATAAATGTACAAATTAATGTTCAACTCTCTCCCCATCCTGCCACTGGCTCAACTACTTTGGTATCCAAATGTGATTAATGAAAATATCACTAGAGTTCGTAAGTCTTTTCACAGAGAAAGAAAATTTTAAAGCATGAACTTACTAAAGGATATGCAGAAACTTCATTGTTTAAGCTCTTGGAATTTTGTCTTATATGAAAATTTTCAAATGCAGCAGAACAACTTACTTTATTTCAATAGACTCTGTTGTAGAAACACACTTAGTAGGAACGTCAGATAAATCCTGATCCATGGGTTCATCTCCATTCGTCAAACCAGATTCTAATTTGCTTTTTTCTTCTTCAGTAGCTTGAAGTTCTGGCACTAAGAAATCCTCGGGTCTAACCAAGAAGTATAATAAGCATTCTGTTATTATATGTATACGTAACTGATAGGTGTTAGAATTCTTAGATTCATATACATTAAAACTTAAATATCCATTTGGCTCACAATCCCAGCACTCGCAGAGGTAGGAGGATTGCCGAGAGTTCAGGCCACCCTGAGATCAATTAATCCAGGTCAGCCTGGACAAACCCTACCTTAAAACCAAAAAAAAAAAAAAAAAAAAACTTATATCCATCTGGCTCACAGGCAATACAACGTCACAGTATCAATTATCAGATGATTACAAACATGTTTTTTCAAAGTACTAAAGAACTCAGTAGTACTGAAGAATGAACCAGGCCAGGACCTTACATGCACAGGTTTGGCAAGTACTCTATCCCTGAACTACACCCCTGGCCCAAGAGTTACCTTTAAACACTAGATTAGGGAAAAATCCTAGACAGTCATTAGAAGATCTAAGGGCTCATTGAATCAAGTGTTTGCCACGGAAGTCTGAGTACCTGAGTTCAGAACCTCAGACCCTGTGTAAAAGATGGAAGCCAGGGCAGACATCTGTAATCCCAACACACTGAAGGCAAGACGGGAGGTAGAAACGGGCATTTCCCACAAGCTTGAGAACCAGGTAGCCTGGCTAACATAGTAGTGAACAGCAGACCAGGAGACCCTGATACAAACCAGATCTTGTCCCCCACACACTGAAAAATAATTTTTAAAATGCATTAAAGAAAAAAAGATGCATTATGGGCTGGAGAGATGGCTTAGTGGTTAAGACGCCTGCCTCCTAAGCCTAAGAACGCTGGTTCCAATCTCCAGTGGTTCCAATTTACAGGTCCCACGTTTAGCCAGATGCAAAGCTATGCAAGGGTGCAATGCCGCACTTGACCACAAGGGGACGTACACATCTGGATTTCGTTCGCAGCAGCTGAGAGACTGCTGGCACGCCCATCTCTGTCTTCCTCTCTCTCTCGTCTCTCACCAAAAAAAAAAAAAAAAAAAAAAAGCATTAAAAACAAAACCAGGGCCTGGAGAGATAACCTAGCACTTAAGGCATTTGCCTGCAAAGCCAAAGGATCCTGGTTCAACTCCCTAGGACCCATGTAAGCTAGATGCACAAGGGAACACATGCATCTGGAGTTTTATTATAGTGGCTGGAGGCCTTGGCACGCCCATTCTCTTTCTCTCTCTCAAATAAATGACTAATAAGATATTTAAGAACATGTTTTTAAAAAACAAACAAGGGGGTACAGAAAGTGTTCTTGCAATCTGGCAATCTTTTCTTCTTCTTCTTCTTTTTTTTTTTTTTTTTTTTTTTGAGGTAGGGTATCACTCTAGCTCAGGCTGACTTAGAATTCACTAATCTCAGTGTGACCTTGAACTCTTGGTGATCCTCCTACCTCTGCCTCCTGAGTCATGGGCCAGCACGCCCAGCTCTCTTCTTCTGGTTTTGAGCCAAGGTCTCATGCAGCCCAGTCAGGCTTCAACTCAAGGACGAGCCTGAACTCCTGATCCTCCTACTTCCATGTCCACTTCCTGAGTGCTGGCATTACAGGCATGCTGCCTTATGCAGTGGGGTAGAGATCAAACACACAGTCTAGGCATGCTAGACAGGAACTCTACAAACTAAGCTACAGCTCCTCAACATTTTGTTTTTGAGGTAGGGTCTCGCTCTAGCCCAGGATGACCTGGAATTCACTATGTAGTCTCAGGCTGGTCTTGAACTCACAGTGATCCTCCTACCTCTGTCTCTCAAATGCTGGAATTATCAACATTCTTTTAAATAAAAAGTTTTTTTCAGCATCTATGTTTTCTTTCACCAAACCCCAAACTTATTAATCTTGAAATAGTTCTAAAGAAAAGCAGATGACCCAGCACTTGGGAGGCAGAGGTAGGAGGATCGCCGTAAGTTCAAGGCCACCCTGAGACTGTAGTGAATTCCAGGTCAGCCTGAGCTGGAGTGAGACCCTACCTCAAAAAAAAAAAAAAAAAACCACAAAAAAAAATCTTTTGTGGGTGCAATAGTGGCATGTCTGCTCTTGGGGAAACCAACTGTTCCCTAATTGGACGGAAGGCCCTCTCTATGGGAGGGAATACATGCCTGGTACTGAAAAGACTAATCAAAAGTCTATGGCAGGGGAGGTCATGAGCCTTAGGGGTATAAAGCCTGCTCTTGTCTGGCTAAATGTATGTTATTTCCACCAAACTGCCCTGAAAGCACTACACTTAATGTTCATATTCACATATTAATGCAACTCACACTTCTGGTAAGAGAAGCTTCTCTTTTCAGATGGTGATGACCACTGGGATGACCCAAAAGGCAACATAGTGCTGAGAAGAAGGGACGGAGGAGTGTCCAGCACTAACACACCTCTGTCACACCCTCCAAGGCTCAGGGTCCATTGTGGAAGAGGGGGCAGAAACAATGTAGGAGCCAAAGGAATGGCACGACTCCTTATAGTGCAACTGTCCAGACAGAAATTGGCCTCCATATCCATGACCTCGCAGTGCCTAGCAATACCTTCACAAGACCCTCATAATAGGAGAAAAAGATGATGATATCAAATTAAAAGAGAGACTAATGGAGAGAGGGAGGGGATATGATGGAGAGTGGAGTTCTGAAGGGGAAAGGGGGGAGGAAAAGGAAATATCATGGTTTAATGTCTGTAAGTATAGAAGTTGTCAACAACAACAACAAAAAAATAACGTTATTTTAGAGCACGGTGATACACACCTTTAATCCCAGCACATGGGAGACAGAGGTAGGAGGATTGCTGTGAGTTTGAGGCTACCCTGAGACTACATAGTGAGTTCCAGGTCTGCCTGGGCTAGAGTGAGAACTCCTTCACAAAAAACAAAACAAAACAAAACAAATAGTTCCTTTGGGGGCTGGGGAAGATGGTTCAATGTTTAAAGTGCTTGCTTGCAAAGCCTGCAGGACCAGATTCAATTCCCTGACCATCCACATAAGCCAGTATTAATTTCCTACACATCCTTCCCTGAACATTTCTACTTTTGTGTGTTTCAAACCACAAATCTTCTGTATCCTTCAAGCCAAGACACAAAGAAACTAACGAAGTACATGGTGGCCAGAAAGATCAAATTCACTGAGCCAGGGATGGGGAGATGGTTCAGTGGGTAAAACTACTTGCTGTGCAAGCATGAAGAACTGGGTTTGGATCCTCAGAAGCCATAGAAAGTTGGATATGGCAGCATGAGCATCTGAAATACCTTCCTATAGCAAGAGAGAAGGCCGAGGCAGGAGAATCCCCAGAGGCTAAGGCCCAGCCAGCCTAGCATACACAGTGGTGAGCAAGAGACCCTGCCTCAACAAGGTGGAAGGCAAGGACTGACACCCA
Organism: Orientallactaga sibirica; assembly: GCA_036365145.1. Taxonomy (NCBI): domain Eukaryota; kingdom Metazoa; phylum Chordata; class Mammalia; order Rodentia; family Dipodidae; genus Orientallactaga; species Orientallactaga sibirica. The sequence goes on along the minus strand of JAEOAD010000038.1, from coordinate 6,960,811 downwards.
AGGCTGTTCGCTGACCTCCACACATGTAACCACACACCTACACAACATCATACAACCCACAACCGAAGATCTTTGTTTTTAATTCACTCAGCCAAAATAAGAGTTTGTTTTGTTCACATACTTGATTATCTCGCCATATTCATCCCATTTAATTCTTTCTTCTGGGGCAGGAAACATGGGGTATGACTTTTTCGCCTGTTTGAAGAAACTTCCTTTCCGACTACCTTCACCTTTCATCATGAGGTCATGCTTTGTCTTATGAGCTGACGGCTGGTCAATGTCTTCCTCAACGTCACTCTCATCACTGGAATCAATATCTGCCCTAGGAGGATTTTGGAATAGATCAAGATCATAAAGTCCTAAAGGGATTTATGTCTTAGGACATTTTTGCTCATTTGTTGTTTTGGTGAGGTCTCACTCTAGCCCAGGTTACCTAGAACACACTTTGTAGTCTCCGGCTTGCCTTGAACTCAGTGATCCTCCTATCACTGCTTCCAGAGTGCTGGGATTAAAGGCGTGGGCCACCAGTGTGTCTGCCACCATGTCTGACTCTTAGGACATTTTGGCTTAATATTTATAAAAATTATTACTGAATTAATCTCTAATAAAAAATCACTCAATGTTAATCCAAGTCATAATATAAATATATAAAATATAAAATGTAACATTAACTTAACCAATTAATAAATATATATTAATATGAGCACTGAAAGGATTTGGTCTTAACTATTTGAAAGATGCAACAAAACTAATAAGGTCCTAAGAAAAATAAAGTATTTTCAATTAGATGTTTAATCTTGAAGTTGGTCATGGTGGCGCATGTCTTTAATCCCAGCACTCAGGAGGCAGAGGTAGGAAGATCATTGTGAGTTTGAGGCCAGCCTAGAACTACAGAGTGAGTTCTAGGTCAGCCTGGGCTAGAGTGAGCCCTTACCTTGAAAAAAAGATATTTGAGTCTGAGAGATGGCTTAGCGGTTAAGGCACTTGCCTGCGAAGCCTAAGAACACCCGTTCGAATCTCCAGGTCCCACGTTTAGCCAGACACAAAAAGTGACACAAGTGCACAATGTTGCACATGCACAAAAGGGGGCACACGCATCTGGAGTTTGTTCACAGCGGCTGAGAAACCCTGGCGTGCCCTTTCTCTCTTTGCCTCTCTCTCAAATTAAAAAAAAAAAAAAAAAAAAAGGAAAAGAAATTTTTCAAAATAAATTTTAGAAATATGTTGTTCCTTTCATGGGCATACATATACACGTTTTTACATATAAAAGTTATATGTGGGGCTGGAGAAATGGCTTAGCGGTTAAGGCGCATGCCTATGAAGCCTAAGGACCCCAGTTCAATTCTCCAGGTCCCATATAAATGAGATGCACATGGTGGCGTGTCGTCTAAAACTTAAATATCCATTTGGCTCACAGGCAATACAACGTCACAGTATCAATTATCAGATGATTACAAACATGTTTTTCGTAAGTACTAAAGAGATTATCTCTACGTATTTGTAGTACTGAAGAATGAACCAGGCCAGGACCTTACATGCACAGGTTTGGCAAGTACTCTATCCTTGAACTACACCCCTGGCCCAAGAGTTACCTTTAAACACTAGATTAGTGAAAAATCCTAGACAGTCATTAGAAGATCTAAGGGCTCATTGAATCAAGTGTTTGCCATGAAAGTCTGAGTACCTGAGTTCAGAACCTCAGACCCTGTGTAAAAGATGGAAGCCAAGGCAGACATCTGTAATCCCAACACACTGAAGACAAGACGGGAGGTAGAAATGGGCATTTCCCACAAGCTTGAGAACCAGGTAGCCTGGCAAACACAGTAGTGAACAGCAGACCACGAGACCCTGCTACAAACCAGATCTTGTCCGCTGCCATCACCCACACACTGAAAAATAATTTTTAAAATGCATTAAAAAAAAAGATGCATATGGACTGGAGAGATGGCTTAGTGGTTAAGACGCCTGCCTCCTAAGCCTAAGAACGCTGGTTCCAATCTCCAGTGGTTCCAATTTCCAGGTCCCACGTTTAGCCAGATGCAAAGCTATGCAAGGGTGCAATGCCGCACTTGACCACAAGGAGGCACACACATATGGATTTTGTTCGCAGCAGCTAAGAGACTGATGGCACGCCCATCCCTGTCTTCCTCTCCCTCTCTCTCGTCTCTCACCAAAAAAAAAAAAAAAAAAAAAAAAAAAAAAAAAAGGCATTAAAAACAAAACCAGGGCCTGAAGAGATAACTTAGCACTTAAGGCGTTTGCCTGCAAAGCCAAAGGATCCTGGTTCAACTCCCCAGGACCCATGTAAGCTAGATGCACAAGGGAACACATGCATCTGGAGTTTTATTATAGTGGCTGGAGGCCTTGGCACGCCCATTCTCTTTCTCTCTCAAATAAATGACTAATAAGATATTTAAGAACATGTTTTAAAAAAAAACAAACAAGGGGCTACAGAAAGTGTTCTTGCAATCTGGCCCTGTATTCTTTTCTTCTGTTTTTTTTTTTTTTTTTTGAGGTAGGGTCTCACTCTAGCTCAGGCTGACTTAGAATTCACTAATCTCAGTGTGACCTTGAACTCTTGGTGATCCTCCTACCTCTGCCTCCTGAGTCATGGGCCAGCACGCCCAGCTCTCTTCTTCTGGTTTTGAGCCAAGGTCTCATGCAGCCCAGTCAGGCTTCAACTCAAGGATGAGCCTGAACTCCTGATCCTCCTACTTCCATGTCCACTTCCTGAGTGCTGGCATTACAGGCATGCTGGCTTATGCAGTGGGGTAGAGATCAAACACACGGTCTAGGCATGCTAGACAGGAACTCTACAAACTAAGCTACAGCTCCTAAACATTTTGTTTTTGAGGAAGGGTCTTGCTCTAGCCCAGGAAGACCTGGAATTCACTATGTAGTCTCAGGCTGGTCTTGAACTCACAGTGATCCTCCTACCTCTGTCTCTCAAGTGCTGGGATTATCAACATTCTTTTTAATAAAAAGTTTTTTTCAGCATCTATGTTTTCTTTCACCAAACCCCAAACTTATTAATCTTGAAATAGTTCTAAATGACCCAGCACTTGGGAGGCAGAGGTAGGAGGATCGCCGTAAGTTCAAGGCCACCCTGAGACCGTAGTGAATTCCAGGTCAGCCTGAGCTGGAGTGAGACCCTACCTCAAAAAAAAAAAATAAAATAATAATAAAACCCACAAAAAAATTCTTTTGCGGGTGCAATAGTGGCATGTCTGCTCTTGGGGAAACCAACTGTTCCCTAATTGGACGGAAGGCCCTCTCTATGGGAGGGAATACATGCCTGGTACTGAAAAGACTAATCAAAAGTCTATGGCAGGGGAGGTCATGAGCCTTAGGGGTATAAAGCCTGCTCTTGTCTGGCTAAATGTATGTTATTCCCACCAAACTGCCCTGAAAGCACTACACTTAATGTTCATATTCACATATTAATGCAACTCACACTTCTGGTAAGAGAAGCTTCTCTTTTCAGATGGTGATGACCACTGGGATGACCCAAAAGACAACACAGTGCTGAGAAGAAGGGACGGAGGAGTGTCCAGCACTGAAACACCTCTGTCACACCCTCCAAGGCTCAGGGTCCATTGTGGAAGAGGGGCGGATAGAATGGAAGAGCCAAAGGAATGGCACGACTCCTTATAGTGCAACTGTCCAGGCAGAAATTGGCCTCGATATCCATGACCTCGCAGTGCCTAGCAATACCTTCGCAAGACCCTCATAATAGGAGAAAAAGATGATGATATCAAATTAAAAGAGACTAATGGAGAGAGGGAGGGGATATGATGGAGAGTGGAGTTCTGAAGGGGAAAGGGGGGAGAAGGAAATATCATGGTTTAATGTCTGTAAGTATAGAAGTTGTCAACAACAACAAAAAAATCATGTTATTTTAGAGCATGGTGATACACACCTTTAATCCCAGCACATGGGAGACAGAGGTAGGAGGATTGCTGTGAGTTTGAGGCTACCCTGAGACTACATAGTGAGTTCCAGGTCTGCCTGGGCTAGAGTGAGAACTCCTTCACAAAAAACAAAACAAAACAAAACAAATAGTTCCTTTGGGGGCTGGGGAAGATGGTTCAATGTTTAAAGTGCTTGCTTGCAAAGCCTGCAGGACCAGATTCAATTCCCTGACCATCAACATAAGCCAGTATTAATTTCCTACACATCCTTCCCTGAACATTTCTACTTTTGTGTGTTTCAAACCACAAATCTTCTGTATCCTTCAAGCCAAGACACAAAGAAACTAACGAAGTACATGGTGGCCAGAAAGATCAAATTCACTGAGCCAGGGATGGGGAGATGGTTCAGTGGGTAAAACTACTTGCTGTGCAAGCATGAAGAACTGGGTTTGGATCCTCAGAAGCCATAGAAAGTTGGATGTGGCAGCATGAGCATCTGAAATACCTTCCTATAGCAAGAGAGAAGGCCGAGGCAGGAGAATCCCCAGAGGCTAAGGCCCAGCCAGCCTAGCATACGCAGTGGTGAGCAAGAGACCCTGCCTCAACAAGGTGGAAGGCAAGGACTGACACCCAAGGCTGTTCGCTGACCTCCACACATGTAACCACACACCTACACAACATCATACAACCCACAACCGAAGATCTTTGTTTTTTTAATTCACTCAGCCAAAATAAGAGTTTGTTTTGTTCACATACTTGATTATCTCGCCATATTCATCCCATTTAATTCTTTCTTCTGGGGCAGGAAACATGGGGTATGACTTTTTTGCCTGTTTGAAGAAACTTCCTTTCCGACTACCTTCACCTTTCATCATGAGGTCATGCTTTGTCTTATGAGCTGACGGCTGGTCAATGTCTTCCTCAACGTCACTCTCATCACTGGAATCAATATCTGCCCTAGGAGGATTTTGGAATAGATCAAGATCATAAAGTCCTAAGGGATTTATGTCTTAGGACATTTTTTGCTCATTTGTTGTTTTCGAGGTAGGGTCTCACTCTAGCCCAGGTTACCTAGAACACACTTTGTAGTCTCCGGCTTGCCTTGAACTCAGTGATCCTCCTATCACTGCTTCCAGAGTGCTGGGATTAAAGGCGTGGGCCACCATGTCTGACTCTTAGGACATTTTGGCTTAATATTTATAAAATTATTACTGAATTAATCTCTAATAATCACTCAATGTTAATCCAAGTCATAATATAAATATATAAAATATAAAATAACATTAAAAATCCCAGCACTAGGCAGAGGTAGGAGGATCAGACTTAACCAGGTCAACCTGGACCAGAGTGAGACCAATTAAAAAAAAAAAAAAAAAAAGTAACATTAACTGCCAATTATTAAATATATATTAATATTAGCACTGAAAGGATTTGGTCTTAACTATTTGAAAGATGCAACAAAACTAATAAGGTCCTAAGAAAAATAAAGTATTTTCAATTAGATGTTTAATCTTGAAGTTGGTCATGGTGGCGCATGTCTTTAATCCCAGCACTCAGGAGGCAGAGGTAGGAAGATCATTGTGAGTCTGAGGCCAGCCTAGAACTACAGTGAGTTCTAGGTCAGCCTGGGCTAGAGTGAGCCCTTACCTTGAAAAAAAGATATTTGAGTCTGAGAGATGGCTTAGCGGTTAAGGCGCTTGCCTGCTGCTTCCTAAGAACACCCGTTCAATCTCCAGGTCCCACGTTTAGCCAGACACAAAAAGTGACACAAGTGCACAATGTTGCACATGCACAAAAGGGGGCACACGCATCTGGAGTTCGTTCACAGCGGCTGAGAAACCCTGGAGTGCCCTTTCTCTCTTTGCCTCTCTCTCTAATTAAAAAATAAAAAAGGAAAAGAAAATTTTTCAAAATAAATTTTAGAAATATGTTGTTCCATTCATGGGCATACATATACACGTTTTTACATATAAAAGTTATATGTGGGGCTGGAGAAATGGCTTAGCGGTTAAGGCGCATGCCTATGAAGCCTAAGGACCCCAGTTCAATTCTCCAGGTCCCATATAAGCCAGATGCACATGGTGGCGTATGTGTCTGGAGTTCGTTAGTGGCTGGAGGCACTGGCACGCCCATTCTCACTCTCTCTCTCCCCCTTTCTCTGTCATCAAATAAATAAATAAAATAAATAAATAAATAAATAAATAAATAAATAAAAAAAAATAAAGTCTTGCTGGGCATGGTGGCGCACGCGCTTTAATCCCAGCACTCGGGAGGCAGAGGTAGAAGGATTGCCGAGAGTTTGAGGCCACCCTGAGACTACATAGTTAATTCCAGGTCAGCCTGGACCAGAGTGAAACCCTACCTTGCAAAACCAAAAAAATAAATAAATAAAGTCTTTAAAAAAAGATATAAAAGTTATATGTATATATGTTCCTATATATACACACTCACATATATACACTTTATGAAAATAACTCACTCTTTTGACTGCTCAAGTTTTTTAGCAGCTTCTTTCTTTAGCTTTTCTTTTTCCAAGTATTCCTCGAGTTCCTTCCCTTCAAGCTTCACCCGTTTCCTTAGCTGTTAACGAAAAACAACAGACAAAAGAAACTGTCAACATTGGAATTTAAGGCAGTGGGGAGTGAGTTGTATGACATCTCTAAACTGATTCATCGTCTTTAACTAAATATTCATCAGAATTGTTTCCATTACAAGAAATTATAAATCTTCTTTAGATTAGTACTAAACTAAGTTGTCATATATCTGGGGTGGATTTAAATCACACTAGTTAAAATTCATCAGTCAACCGGGAAAAGGAAACAAAAGATAACAATTTTCATAATTTGGGGTAGATGAGGTCATATAAAGCCCAAAAAGCCAAAAACCAGAATAGGAAAGATGAATAAATACATAACATAAAATATAAATAAAATTTTTTTACATTTTAAATCTCATAAAAAATGGTGAGACATATTGGCAGCACTAAAAAATTTTTATTCATTTATTTGAAAGTGACAGAGAAAAAGAGGCAGAAAGTCAGTTTAGTCACACCAGGGCCTCCTGCCACTTCAAACAAACTCCTGACATGTGCCACTTTGTGCATCTGGCTTTTCATGGATGCTGGGGAATTGAACCTGGGTCTTCAGGCTTTGCAAGTGAGGGTCTTTAACAGTTGTGCCACTTCTCCAGTTCCTTGTTCTGCATTTTTGCAATTCCCTACTTCCTCCATGGTACTAGGGATTAAGCCTCCATGGTACTGTTCCGGCCGGGCGGGGCTCATTAATCCCAGGGCATCATGCATGTTAAGAAACACTGTTCCGGGCTGAAGAGGTGGACCCTACCTTAAAAACCAAAAAAAAAAAAAAAAAAAAAAAAACACTGTTCTGCCTGAGGTGGCAAAGCCAAAGGACCTCTGTTCTAGTCCCCAGGTCCCACATAAGCCAGATGCACAAGGTGGGGCATGCATCTGGAGTTCGTTTGCAGTGGCTGGAGGCCCTGGCATGTCCATTCTCTCTCTCTCTGCCTCTTTCCCTCTCTCAAATAAATAAATAGTAAAAAAAAAAAAAAAAAAAAAAAAAAAAAAAAAGAAAGAAAGACTTTTCCAAGATGGATGTGGTAGGTGCTTGCCTTTAATCCCAGCACTCAGAAGGCAGAGGTAGGAGGATTGCTGTGAGTTTAAGGCCACCCTGAAATGACATAGTGAATTCCAGATCAGCCTGCACTAGAGTAAGATCCTATATCAAAAAACCAAAAATAAAAATAAAAAAGAAAAACACTATTCTAGCAACATCCCCAGCCCTACAAATCTCTTTACTGCCTACTTCAACAGAAGGCAGGTGACCCTACACTGCTTCTGTAATTTTTTTTTCTTTTGGTTTTTCAAGGTAGGGTCTCACTCTAGCCCAGGCTGACCTGGAATTCACTATGTCATCTCAGTGTGGCCTCGAACTCATGAAGATCCTCCTACTTCAGCCTGCCAAGTGCTGGGATTAAAGGCATGTGCCACCATGCCCGGCTACAGTATGTTTTTAAGTATGTGAAGAAAATGCAGAGGAGACAACCCTAGGAAGGTGAGCAAGGACATCCCGAGCACTGCACCTTGTTACAAATAAAACATGTTACTGTGTGCTTCTGCTGCTTCCGGTTTCATGAGGATGCTTCTGAATGTCACTTTTAATTTTTTTTTTTTTTTTTTTTTTTGGTTTTTTGAGGTAGGGTCTCACTCTGGCTCAGGCTGACCTGGAATTCACTATGTAGTCTCAGGGTGGCCTTCTCAGTGATCCTCCTACCTCTGCCTCCCGAGTGCTGGGATTAAAGGCATGCTTGAATGTCACTTTTAATTTTTCCAAACTTTTAAACTTCTTTTCATTTCTCTAGTGGCGCATCAGCCTTAATTGAATTTCTAGTAATTAAAATTTAAATTCATGATTCCATCTCTCATAAAACTATTTCCAGTACTTTCACTCAGTATTTGTAAGCCTATTTAAATAACCCAAGACAGTATTTTACTTTGATATGCTTGCTTGGAACCCTTGACAACAATGCTGTATTTACAGTCAACATCTATCAGATTAGTTATTAATATTATGCTTTTCAGCACCACAGTTTTGAGAAATGACAGAGGAGTGCTCAGCACTGAAACATCTTTATCACACCTTCCAAGGCTCAGGGTCCAGTGTGGAAGAGGTGGTGGGAAGAATTTAAGAGCCAAAAGAAAAGGTAGGGCCCCTTACAATGCACTCTTCCAGAAACAAAATGGCCTTGATATCCATGACTTTGCAATGCCTAGCTCTACGTACATAAGACCCTCATAATAGGAGGAAAATAAAAAATAAGAAAGAGAGGTTAATTGAGAGAGGGAGGGCAATGATGGAGAGTGGAGTTGTGAAGGGAAAGTGAGGGGGGAGGGAATTATCACGGTTTATTGTCTATAATTATGGAAGTTGTCAATAAAAAGATATTATGGTTTTCTTAAGTAGAGTTACAGAAGACAAGGATATGACTTAGCTTTTAACAAACTAAACATTTAATTATCCTCATAGCAATTAATGAAAATAAGTCATCTAAAACCATGCATAGAGACTGGTGTTCTAAAGTGGAATGGGGGGAGGGGAGGGAAATATCATATGTTTTTTGTATGTAAGTATAGAAGGTGTCAAAAAAAAAAAAAAAAAAGAAAAACCATGCATAGCCCTTGCAGTGATTGACCATCCCATCCAAAATCAATGGCTATGAACTTCAGTATAAATGATAGTAGTTTTGGAAAAGGGATGGTGTTGCAGTCAGGTTCACAATGCTGGCAGAAATCACCTAAACAAGAGCTGCTTTGGGGGGAGGGGTAGAAAGGGTTTATTTTGGCTTACAGACTCAAGGGGAAGCTCTATGATGGCAGGGGAAAACAATGGCATGAGCAGAGGGTGGACATCATCTCCTGGCCAACATAAGGTGGACAACAGGAACAGGAGACTATGCCAAACACTGGCAAAGGGACTCTAGGCGATAATACCCATAAGCCCGTCCCCACTACTACACTGCCTCCAGGAGGTGTTAATTGCCAAATCTCCATCAGGTGGGAACCTAGCCTTCAGAACACCTAAGTTTCTGGGACACCTGAATCAAACCATCACAGATGGATGTGTTATTATGCAAACCATCTTTCTGTATATTGGTAGTTTCCCTAGTTCCTATGCAGACGTGGGGATAAGGCAGGTTATTTAGTAAAAATAAAACAGAAATTGATAACTAACTGCTTTTCTTCTCTGCTACTTTCAGACAAAGTGATGCTAATAAGTATGAGGCTATAAGGATAAGGAGGTAGCTGTGGGATGCTAGAAGAGAAATGAAAACAGTTGGCTTATGGGCTGGCGAGGTGGCTTAGCAGTTAAGGCACTTGCCTGCAAAGCCAAAGGACCCAGGTTCAATTCCCCGGGACCCACGTAAGCCAGATGCATGAGGTGCTGCATTCGTCTGGAGTTCATTTACAGTGGCTAGAGGACCTGGTGCACCCATTCTCTCTCTAATTGCCTCTTTCTATCTCTTTCTTTAAAATAAATAAATAAAAATAAAGTATTAACAGCAAAAAAATATTTTAATTGGCTTACTAGAGAGTGAGAGAAGAAATAGCCTAGATGGTTGAGATGAGAGGTAATGACAGTGAGGGAAATCCAGATGGACAAAGGCCCCTGGATGCAGGCACTAACTAGCATCAATACCTGCCAGGAGAATACACAGAGGGGTGAGAGTGTTCACATGAGGGCACAGGATGATGAATAATAAAGGTGAGGTTCATGAACTCAAAGACCCAATGAGGCTAAAAAGCAGCTAGCATGGGAGTCTCAGAGGAAGGAAGCTCTAAGATAGGATGTGTATATATGAGGCAGAAATCTGGAGACAACATGGTAGTGTGAATGGCCAGCCCAGACACAGTGGAGAAAAGTTCATTAGGAAATAAAGTGCTAAAAAACCGAGGATCAAGGAATTGCCTGGAGTATGGTATGGATGTTAAAGTCATCAAGAAAGGAGTCTTGGGTTGGAGAGATGGCTTAGCGGTTAAGGCACTTACCTGCAAAGCCAAAGGACCCAGGTTCAATTCCCAGGACCCATGTAAGCCAGATGCACAAGGGGGCTCACACATCTGGAGTTTGTTTACAGTGGCTGGAGGCCCTGGCATGCCCGTTCTCTCTCTCTCTCTCTCTCTCTCAAATAAATAAATAAAAATAAAATATTTAAAAAAAAAAACCTAAGTGAAGTCAGGGGAAGAGATTGAGTAAAGCAAAGGTGGAGGGAGGGCTAATCAAAATCTAACAGGATATAAATAATTCATATGGAAACCTACATTTCTGGACAATGGAACACTCAGAAGCCATAGATTGTTACTAGAAAATTTTCAGTGCCAGGGATGGGATACCTTCCAGTGAGTTGTTGGCCAGAGAGGTCACAGATACCCCCAAAACATTACAGACCATTGCTGAGGCCCTTGGTTTCCCACCAGGAATAGATGGTAAGACCCTATTACTGAAGACTTCACATACTTGGGATGCAAGGTCACTGAAAAATCCTGATGGAGCTGAGCTGAAAGTCACCTCCATGTGGACCAGCTGATAGAAAGCTGAAAAAGGCTACACTGCATGTAGTTCAATGGGAGAGAGAAAACACCAGAGAACATACTCAACAGTGAATACTGCAAGCTTTTGATTTGGCCAGCCAGGCCAAATGAGCCAACGGGTGCAATAGTGGCATGTCTGTTATGGGAGAAACCAACTGCTCTCTAATTGGACTGGAGGCCCGCTCCATGGGAGGGAATACATCCCTGATACTGAAAACCTACAACAGGGATAGTCATGAGCTAAATGCATATACTATGCTCACCAAACTGCCCAGTAAGCACTCCTCTTAATGTCCACACCATATATTAATGCTACTCTCACTTATGGTTAGAGAGAAGCTTCTCTTTTCAGATGGCAGTGACCTTGGGATGACTCAGAAGGCACCATAGTGCTGAGAAGAAGTGACACAGGAGTGCTCAGCACTGAAATATCTCTAACACACCTTCCAATGCTCAGGGTTCATTGCAGAAGAGGTGGCAGAAAGAATGTAAGAACCAAAGGAAGGGTAGGACTCCTTACAACATGTTCCTCTGGACACAAAATAGTCTGGATACCCATGACTTCACAGTGTCTGACACTACCTACACAAGACCATCATAATAGGAGGAAAAGATCATGACATCAAAATAAAAGACTGATTGAGAGGGGGAGGGGATATGATTGAGAGTGGAGTTTCAAAAGGGAAAATGGGGAGAGGGAGAGAAGTACCATGGGATATTGTCTACAATTATGGATGTTGTAAATAAAAAAAAATTAAAGGAAGAAAGAAAGAAAGGAAAGAAAGAAAGAAGGAAGGAAGGAAGGAAGGAAGGAATCTTACCAGGAGTCGTGGCACACGCCCTTTAATCCCAGCATTTGGGAAAAAGAGATAGGAGGATTGCTATGAGTTCGAGGCCACCCTGGGAGTACACAGTGAATTCCAGGTCAGTCTGGGCTAGAGTGAGACCCTACCTTGAAGCCCTTCCCCCCAACCAAAAAAAGAAAGAAAGAAACCTTCACTCAGAAGGCAGAGATAGGAGTGTTACAGTGAGTTTGAGGCCAGCCTGGAACGAGAGTGATTTCCAGGTCAGCCTGGGCTAGAGTGAGACCCTACCTCCAAAAACAGCAAGCAAGCAAGAAAGAAATCTTACGCTGGGTGTGGGCATGGTGGCATACACCTTTAATCCTAGTACTCGGGAGCTGAAGTAGAAGGAGTGCCCTGGAGTTTGAGGCCAGCCTGGGGCTACAGAGTGAGTTCCAGGTCAACCTGGGTTAGAGACCCTGCCTCAAGAAATCCAATAGTAAATAAAGAAACAAACAGCCTAAGACAACTTCAGGTTTTCTTTCAGGTCATTGATTTTTATCCATATGTACAACATACCCCCAAAAATTAGAGAAAGGTGTATACTGGGCACGGTGGCATATGCCTGTAATCCCAACACTATACTCAGGAGGCTGAGGCAGAAGGATCCCAAGTTTGAGTCTAGTCTGTGCTAAACAGCAAGCCTCTATCATAAATACATAAACAAACAAACAAATAAATAAATAAAGTTTGCATATATGTGCTTACCTCTATTTCTGTAACTTTTTCAGAAGGATTATCAATTAGGAAACGTGCTAAAGTCCCAGGAGTTGTTCTGTAAGTTAGAATGATTGAGTTTTTAGGGTCCTGGCACCACTGAATAAAGAGGTCCCTTGAGAATCCACACTCCAGGTCAGGCTGGCTGGCAAGCACAACTTTGGGACTTGGTACTCGAGCCAAGTCAGAAAGACCATGGCAGAGAGAAAGATGGCGGAACTGAAATGGGTTATTTCTTTTGTCTTCAAAACATCTCATCAATTTATCACTCATCCATTCTACCTAATACAAGGGGGAAATGAGAATAATTAGAAAATACAACCTTCACTGTGTTTTCCAACAGGCCAGGAGTTCAACTGCTAGTCTGTTTGTCTTTCCTCCTGGTTGTTGTTTAAAATTTGTTCCATTCTGCCGGGTGTGGTGGCGCACGCCTTTAATCCCAGCACTCGGGAGGCAGAGGTAGGAGGAACACCGTGAGTTCGAGGCCACCCTGAGAATACAGAGTGAATTCCAGGTCAGCCTGGGCTAGAATGAGACCCTACCTCGAAAAACCAAAAAAATAAAATAAATAAATAAATTTGTTCCATTCTGATAAGCATCTTACCATGTTTCTTCTCCCTACCAGATCCTTCCACCCCCAGTTTTTATGCCTAAAAATCTGATTTCAAGCCGGGCGTGGTGGCGCAGGCCTTTAATCCCAGCACTCGGGAGGCAGAGGTAGGAGGATTGCCATGAGTTCGAGGCCACCCTGAGACTACAGAGTGAATTCCAGGTCAGCCTGGGCCAGAATGAGACCCTACCTCAAACCCCGTACCCCCCAAAAAAAATCTCATTTCACAGTGTTTCACCTATGTCACCTTAAATCTTTTTGAGAAGGGAGTGGGGATATTCTAAGTGAGTATCTTACCCTAGACATTGCTATTTCAAGGGAAGACCTCCCTTTTAAAAAGAATGATGAGGGCTGGAGAGATGGGTTAGTGGTTAAGGTGCCTGACTGCTAAGCCTAAGAACGCCGGTTCCAATCTCCAGGTCCCACATTTAGCCAGATGCAAAGTGACGCAAGGGTGTAATGCCGCACTTGCCCAAAAGGGGTCACATGCATCTGGAGTTTGTTCGCATCAGCTGAGAGGCTGCTGGCGAGCCCATTCTATCTGTCTCCCTCTCCCTCTGTCTCTCTCTGTGTCTCTCTCCAAAAATAAAAAAACTTTAAAAAATTAAAAAAAAAAAACAAAAAAAGGATGATGAGCCAGGCATGGTGGCACACACCTTTAATCCCAGCACTCAGGGAGGCAGAGGTAAGAGGATTGCTGTGATTTCAAGCCCACTCTGAGACTACATAGTGGGTTCCAGGTCAGCCTGAGCTGAAATGAGACCCTACCTTGAAAAAACCAAGAAAGAAAGAAAAAAAAATGATGACTTCTAGAATTTATCCAATGAGGTAGGTTCCATTTTTGTTCCCATTTTACTGATTAGGATACCAAGACTTAGGAAAGAAGCAATTTGATCAATCTTATAACGGAGACAGGGCTGGACATGGTGGCACACGTCTTTAATCCCAGCACTTGGGAGGCAGAGGTAGGAGGATTGCTAAGAGTTTGAGGCCACCCTGAGATTACATAGTGAATTCCAGGTCAGCCTGAGCTACAGTGAAACCCTACCTCGAACTCCCCACCCCCCATAAAAGGAGACGCCAGCAGCGGTGGCACACACCCTTAATCTCAGCAGAGGTAGGAGGATCGCCATGAGTTTGAGGCCACCCTGCGAATACAGAGTGAATTCCCAGTCAGCCTCGGCTACAGTGAAACTCTACCTCAAAAAACCAAAAAAAAAAAAAAAAAAAGAGAGAGAGAGAGAGACAAAAATAGATACTACTTCATATTCATAGAGCATACATGGATTAAATGAAGCACAAAGGATAACAAACAGGAAATGCTTCCTACTACTATTAAGTACCTCCTTGAAAAGTAAAATCTCAAAGGCAACAAACCTAACAGATATTCATTCCATAAGCTCAATCAATTATTATTAGAAGTAGCAGACTTCTTCAGTAGAAATGATGACATGCAAACAAACCTGTGACTTAGAAAACTCCACCACATTATAACTGACATTATTCAGGAGCGCCAAGGAGTAAACACCCAATCCTGCATCTTTAGTTCTCCAAATCTGATCAAGAAGCTGAGCAAGTTCCAAAACTCTGCCTGCAGTGTCCACTGCTATCAACACATTTCCATCACCTCGAAGAGTTTCCAGGACATTTGCTGGAAAACAAGAAGGGAAAAGCCCTATAGCACCTAACAGTGCTCTGCTATAAACATAAAGATTATATCATTTCCCAGTTTTCACATATAGACTGTAACTTATGAATGAATAATCATTAGGCCACGTACAAAACAAAAGAATGTCCATGTCAACACAACTACTTTAATTCTGTTAAACATATCTTCATAGGAACAAAACACATAGTATGCATCACAAATGCATGCCTTTAGAAAAAAGTACAGAACATATTCCCTTCCAACAAAAGCATATTTAAGAATAGACACCTTAGATGCTTTAGATGAAGTCAGCTTGGAAATATGTAAAAGCAATTCCTGCAAAACACACACACACACACACACACACACAAATTTGAGGAGCTTCTTAAAGATAATTAGTAAACATGGTAAGCAAGTTCTTTTTTTTTAGTGTATGTATGTAGTATGTGTGGTATGTGTATACACACACATGTGAAATGTGTTTACTCCATGTGCATGCACATAGAGGCGTGAAAATAATGTCAAATGTCATCTCTATTATTTTCTGTGTTATTTCACTGAGATGGGACTCTCTTACTGAACACAGGTGCCATTTTTGGTCACACTGGCTGGCCAGCAAGTATCATCAATTCTCCTGTCCCTGCCTTCCCACAGGACTGGGATTACATACATGAATGGTCATGCTTGGTTTTTTATGTAGGTGATATGAATCAACCTCAGGCTCCTCAGGTCCTCATGGTTACACAGAAAGTACACTAACCCTTACCATCTCCCCATCTCCAAGTTTGCACTTTTTAAAAAAATACTTTTATTTTTATTTGCAATATAAATAACTTATATTTGCAAGCAGAGAGACAAAGAGAGAGAGAGAGAGGATGGCTCCCAGGACCTTTAGCCACTGCAACCTCCAGATGCATGTGCCATACCACTGTATGCACCAGGTTTTATGTGAGTACTGAGAGGAGAATCCAGGTCATCAGGCTTAGCAGGCAAGTGCCTTAACTGCTGAGCCATGTCTCCAGCTCCACAAGTTGTACACTTTAAGCAGATGCTAGCGTGTTTGAAAGTGAAATAGTTTCCCCTATTGCAATCCCATACAGCTTACTAAAAAACAAAACAAAAATACTGTGAAGTGAAGCAGTCTGAGTCAAAGCAAAAGCAAGTAGTGACAGCTCTGAGACGCCCCAGAAACATCATGACTTGGTTAGAGTAAAGCACCCAGCACCCACGCCTATATGGCATTGGATAGACACCCTCACTTTTCTTCCTCATTCACTGGACAATGTACACTCTCTGTACAGAGACACAAACCAGTGAACATCTGGTATGGACACAAAACATTTATTCAAAAAATACTGGACTTAGCCAATCTCTCATGACCTAGGTAGAAAGTAAGCAGTAATTCCTACTCCTGTGTACTTCCACAGCCACTTCAGGGCCATCAGACATACGTACTCAGAAGCTGCTCATCTCTCTGCTTCCGTCTGGGCTGCACATAAGTAGCATTAAATGAATCTGTGATAAGTAGAGAGGGTCTACTTAGCATTTCCAGGGAACATCCATTTAAGTGGCTGAAACAAAGTTTGAAGATATCTGTGTCATTCCAAGTAAAAAATAGATTCTCATTAAAAAAAAAAAATCCACCACTTTTATAATACTTCCCTTTGCTAACTATAAAAGAATACATGCTTCTCAATTAAGAAAAAAAAGTAAAATTAACTTTGTAAAAAAAAAAAAAAAGAGCCAGTGAGGCAGAGGTAGGAGGATCTCCATGAGAATTTATCTGTGTATCTACATATGCACTTTAAAACTTAGATATGCTACATATATTGCTATTTACTCATTTGTATACCTAGGATTTTCCCATGAAAATAATAAAACTTTTTCTAAATCCAATTTTTAGTAATTATAGAAACTGGCTTTCCCCTTCCCCTGCCTATCACCCCTCACTGTAGCCCAGGCTGACCTGGAACTCACTCTGCTCACTCTGTAATCCAGTTTGGCCTTAAGCACATGGTGATCTTCCTACTCCAGTCTCTCAAGTGCTGAGATTAAAGGAATGTGCCACCATGCCTGGCTTACTGTAACTGTATCTTTCTTTCTTTCTTTTTTTGAGAAAAGGACTTGCTATATAGCTTTGGCTGGCCTCAAAATCAGTCTCTTGCCTCCACCTCTTCTGAGTACTCAGTTTACAGGTGTACACCACAGTGACCAGTTTACAAAAGTAAAAGTTTCCTACTCTCATCTGTGCCATATTTATAGTATCATTTCCTTTTATTCATTTAGGTCAGTTTTAAGAAATATTTTTTAAATTTATTTGGGGAGAGAGAGAGAGAGACAGAGAGGGGTGGAGAGAATGGGCATGTCAGGGCTTCTATGCACTGCAAATGAACTCCAGACACATGTGTCACCTTGTGTATCTTTTAAAGGGAAGCTGACATTAAACACCATTATGTTAGAGTCTAATTAATGCCTGTGCTTCCTGAAAACAACAAAAACCCACAAAGTTCTGTCAAGAAGTCAGGAGCAGCCGGGCGTGGTGGCACACACCTTTAATCCCAGCACCTGGGAGGTTGAGGTAGGAGAATCACTGTGAGTTCGAGAAAAGTCTGAGACTCCACAGTGAATTCCAGGTCAGCCTAGGCTAAAGTGAGACCCTACCCTGAAAAAAAAAATCCCAGCACTTGGGAGACAGAGGCAGGAGGATCACAGTGAGCTCAAAGCCACCCTGAGACTACATAGTGAGTTTCAAGTCATCCTGGGCTAGAGTGAGACCCTAACTCAAAAAACAAACAAAAAAAAAAAAAAAGAGGAAAAAAGAGGAGCTGGAGAGATGGTTAAGGATTTTGCATGTAAAGCTTAAGGACTTGGGTTCAATTTCTCAGTACCCACATAAAGCCAGATGCCAAGGTGGCACATATGTCTGGAGTGCTTTGCAGTGGCTAGAGGCCTTGGCACACCCATTCTCTCAAATAAATAAATAAAGTATTTAAAAATTAGGGTTGGCTGGCTAAGCGTGGTGGCACACGCCTTTAATCCCAGCACTGAGGAGGCAGAAGTAGGTGGATCACCGTGAGTTTGAGGTCGCCCTGAGATTGCATAGTAAATTCCAAGTCAGTAAACTAGAGTGAGCATCTACCTTGAAAAAAAAAAAAAAAACTTAGGGTTGGCGAGATGGCTTATCAGTTAAGGCTGTTACCTACAAAGCCTAAAGACCCAGGTTTGATTCCCGAGAACCTACATAAGCCAAATACACATGCTGGTGCATGCACCTGGAGTTCGTTTGCAGTGGCTACAGGCCATGGTATACCCATTCTGCCCTTCTCTAAAATAAAAAAAAATAATAAATAAAAATAAAAATAAAAAAAATAAAATAAAATAAAATAAAATAAAAAAAATAAAAATAAAATAAAATAAAATAAAAATAAAATAAAATAAAATAAAATAAATAAAATAAAATAAAATAAAAAATAAAATAAAATAAAAAAAATAAAATAAAAAAAATAAAATTAAATTAAATTAAATTAAAAAAAAATAAAATAAAATAAAATAAAATAAAATAAAAAAATAAAATAAAATAAAATAAAATAAAATAAAATAAATAAAAAATAAAATAAAATAAAATAAAATAAAATAAAATAAAATTTAAATTTAAAAAAGAAGAGGCTTCTCATTTTCCCTCCACAAAAGGAAATAATACCAACTGCAGTTCCTTTCTAATTTTCTCTTGATATACCTACATCTCCCTCTTGTGGTTGAAGTCAACAGCATAAACAATTTCTTCTTCTCCATCTTTGACGATTTTCCATATTGTCCCGCCTATCATATGACCAGCAGGCAAAGGTGTGATAGACAAACCATGTCCTTTACCTGTGTCAATGAGAGAATGACAATATTCAAATTTCTTTCATAACCCTAAGGTTGTATTTTTAAATTGTCAGTAAATAACATATTCAATTACACAAAACTCAGAAGTAAAAGTGCTGTAGTGAAAAACACGTCTCCCAATCATGTCCCTATCACACCAATTCCTTTAAAGGAGACACTCCTCATTACATTATGTATTCTTGCAGAGATATTTGTGCTTACAGACAGCTAGAGAATGGATGTCAAAGCCAGAATAAATTGTGTTTTTGTGGTGCTGGGGATCTAACCTGGGCCTCATGCATACCAAGCAAGTATGCCACCACTGTGCTCTATTTCCAATCCCCAATTTTAATCTTTTTGTTACATAAACAATTATCAAGTAGGTCCTTCTTTATTAACCTCTAAACTGACAAAGGAGCAATTCAAATTTCACTGTGGTAAAGAATTTACCCAGGAGGGAGACAATGGTTCAGTGAGTAAAGTGCCTGCCACACAAGCATGAGGATCTGAATTTGACCCCAGGTAAAAGCCAGGTGTGCTAGGAGTGTGCCTGTAACACTAGCACTATGGCAGCAGAGAGACGATGGTCCCCTGGAGCTTGCAGGCTAGCTCTAGACCATCAAAGAACTCCAGGTTTGCTGAAAGAAAGACAGAGCTGGGCATGGTGGCAAACCACTTCAATCTTAGCACTAGGAAGGTAGTGGTAGAAAGATCACTGTGAGTTAGAGGCCAGCGTGGGACTACACAGTAAGTTCCAGGTAAGCCGGGGCTAGAGTGAGATTCTATCTCAAAAAACAAAACAAAAAACAAAAATGAGGTGAACAGGCTAAAGAGATGGCTCAGTAGTTAAAGTGTTTGCTTGCAAAGCCTAACAGCCTGGAACTCGGGCTGTCACAAATTGACTCTATCTTATCTTCTAAGACTTAGGGTCCATTATGGAAGAGGTGCCAAAAAGAATGTAAGAGCCAAAGGAAAGGTAGCACTACTTATGTTGCAATTGTTCAGAGAGAAACTGGCCTCGATATCCATGACCTCGCAGTGCCTAGTACTACCTTCACAAGACCCTCATGCTAGGAGGAAAGGATGATGACATCAAAATAAGAGAGAGACTAATGGAGAGAGGGAAAGGATATGATGGGGAATGGATCTGTGAAGGGGAGGGAATTATCATGGTTTATTGTCTGTAGTTATGGAAGTGGTCAATAAACACATTTTTAAAAATTTTAAAACAAGCCAGGCATGGTGGTGCATGCCTTTAATCCCAGCATTTGGGAGGCAGAGGTAGGAGGATTGTCATGAGTTCAAGGCCACCCTGAGACTACATAGTGAATTCCGGGTCAGCTTGAGCTAGAGAAAAACTCTACCTCGAAAAAAAAAATAAAAAATAAATAAATAAAAACAAAGAATTTATCCACAGTAAAGCTAAATACAAACAAATCTACCAAGACTACTGATTGTCACTTTGTAGCTAAACTGTCAGAGTACACTATTGTACCACTCTTTCCTTTTCATTTTCTACTTCTTTCCATCTTCTTTTTTTTTTTTTTTTTTGAGGTAGGGTCTCACCCTTGCCCCGGCTGACCTGGAACTCACTATGTCATTTCAGGGTGGCCTCGAACTCATGGTGATCCTCCTACCTCTGCCTCCCGAGTGCTGGGATTAAAGGTGTGCACCACTACGCCTGGCTTCCTTCTTTTTTTTTTTTTAAATATTTTATTTTAATTAATTTATTTGACAGAAAGAGGGAAAGAGAGAATGGGCACGCTAGGGCCTCTAGCCACTGCAAACAAACTCCAGATATGTGCGCCCCTTGTACATCTGGCTAACATGGTCCTGGGGAATCGAACCTGGATCCTTTGGCTTTGCAGGCAAACATCTTAACGGCTTAGCCATCCCTCCAGCCCCTTCTTTTTTTTTTTTTTTTTTTTTTTAAGAAAAATACTTGTTTGCATATGTGCACACACACCAGGACCTCTTGCAAATGCTTTTGCTAGTTTTTTTTTTTTTTTTTTTTTTTTTTTTTTGAGACACAGATAGACAGACAGAGAGGGAGAGGGAGACAGAGATGGGCGTGCCAGCAGCCTCTCAGCTGCTGCAAACGAAGTCAGATGTGTGCGCCCCCTTGTGGTCAATTGAGACATTGCGCTCTTGTGTCACTTTGCATCTGGCTAAACGTGGGACCTGGAGATTGGAACCAGCGTTCTTAGATTTAGGAGGCAGGCGCCTTAACCGCTAAGCCATCTCTCCAGCCCTTGTGCTAGTTTCTGCATCAGGCTTACGTGGGTGAAGTGAACCTGGGCCAGCAGGCTTTCTAAGCAAGTGGATTTTAAGCACTGAGCCATCTGCCCATCCCTCTTTTACTTTTCTTATATTTTTTTGGGCAGGGTCTCAGGTGGCCTAGGCTACCTGATCGACCTGCCTCAGCTTCCCTAGAAGTGGGATTACAAGACTGAGCACCATATCTACCTATAGTGCCTTTTTTTCAATGCAAAAGTTCAAGTTTAAGAAAATCTCTAGAGGCTGAAAAGATGGCTGAGCAATTAAGGCTAATGACCCAGGTTCAATTCCCCAGTATCCACGTAAGCAAGATGCACAAGGTTTGCTTCTGGAGTTCATCTGCAGTGGCTAGAGGCCCTGACACACCCATTCTCTCTGTGTCTATTTCCCTCTCTGTAATAAATAAATTTGAAAAAAATTTAAAAATATATATTTACACACACAAAGAGAGCCAGGTGTGGTGACAAACACCTTTAATCCCAGCACTCAAGAGGCAGAGGTAGGAGGATCGTGAGTTCAAGGTCAGCCTGGGCTAGAGCAAGACCCTATCTCGAAAAAAAAAAAAAAATATATATATATATATATATATATTGGGCGTGGTGGCGCACACCTTTAATCCCAGCACTCAGGAGGCAGAGGCATAGTGAATTCCAGGTCAGCCTGGACCAGAGTGAGACCCTACCTCAAAAACCAATATATATACACACACACATATATATATAAAATATATTTAAAATCACTAATATACTTCTCTTCTACAGATGTAATACCTGCTTCTCTAATTAAATAGTAAGCTTTCTAATGCCCAATTCTACAAGCCAGTCATTTTTTTCCTTGGCTGCCCTGGTATTTCATTTGTTTGAATTACTATGCTTAGACATCTGAGCTATTTGGTCTCTAGCTTTTTAACTATAAGCTTCAAGGAGGATCCAGACATCCCATGCAGTTCATCCCATGCAATGAAACACTGAGTCTTTTTAAAGCTGGATATGAGAATGCCCAAACATGCTAACATTTTGTTAAATTTAATCTGGAATATTTTAAAATTCAAATGGAAATTCAAAGTCTGAACACTAACATTCTCATATTACAGGTCCTCCAACTTTCACTGTAAAATTTCCTCAGTATTTTTTAGAAGGTTAAACGTCACCAGTCCAGACCAGGAGGTAGTAAATTGCTTGCCCAGGATGTGTGAGACTCTGGGTAAGATCCCTAGCAGTGTAAATCTAAAAGCGAAACAAAACCTCCACTCCACTAGTTAACAGTTTACCATGCTTTTTTTTTTTACCTTTCAAATTTACAATCTGAGAGAACTTTAGCTGTTGTATTTTATCAAAGGCTGCATCCACATCATCCAATGTGAAGAGAGTAAAATCTTCAGTATTGTGTCGAGACTAAAAGGATAACATAAACCAAAGGTTAGAAATGATCACTGGTGGAGTATAAAACCATTTTAGCCATGCGTGGTGGCCCATACCTTTATTTATTTTTTATTTATTTATTTTTTGGTTTTTCGAGATAGGGTCTCACTCTAGCCCAGGCTGACCTGGAACTTACTATGTAGTCTCAGGTGGCCTTAAACTCATAGTGATTCTCCTACCTCTGCCTCCTGAGTGCTGGAATTAAAGGCATGCACCACCACGCCCGGCATGGCCCATACCTTTAATCCCATCACTTGGGAGGCAGACGTAGGAGGATTGCTGAGTTCAAGGCCACCCTGAGACTACATAGTGAATTCCAGGTCAGCCTGGGCTAGAGTGAGACCCTTCAAAAAACAAAAAAAGAAAGAAAAAGAAGACAAAATTAAAAAGAAAAATGCTGATGGAGTATAAAACGATTTTCATAATTGTTTAAGATACCTGATAAAGATCATACATGAACATTTGCCCCATTTTATAAACAGGGATGGTGGCATAGATGGCACAGTTCAGACCCAGCTTCCCCACGGCGTACGGGAGAGCACCAAGATGGAGAGGATCAGGGTGAGAGAGGAGAACCGCATCAATCTGGTGAACATGCCTGGGAGAACAAAACCAAGACAAGTGAGTGCCTGCTCAATTCCTTTTATTTTATTTTTATTTTTGGAGAGAGAGACAGAGAGAGATAGAGAGGGAGAGGGAGACAGAGATGGGAAGACCCAAAATGAGCTCAGCTGCTGCCTACAAACTCCAGATGCAAAGCCAAAGGACAAGTGTCCATTGCCCCAGCCTCACTTTGCATCTGGCAGAACGTGGGACCTGGAGGAACCGCTGGACATTGGAACCAGCCCTTAGACTTAGTTAGGCAGGCAGGTCAGCCTGGGCCATCTCTCCAGCCCTCACCTTTTAAAAACAAAAGAATGGTCAACAAACAAAAGTCTAAAAAGGCTAACTAAAAAGAAGACCTAAAATGAGCACTTGCCTACAAAGCCTACAAAGCCAAAGGACCAAGGTCCAATTCCCCAGCACTCGGGAGGCAGAGGTAGGAGGATCGCCGTGAGTTCGAGGACACCCTGAGACTCCATAGTTAATTCCAGGTCAGCCTGGGCTAGAGTGAGACCCTACCTCGAAAAACCAAAAAACAAACAAACAAAAAAAAGTAAAATAAATAAAAAAGAAAAACGCAGACACCAGGCTAAGTTGATCCTGGATAGCTACTTTATACACCATTAAGTTTGAGAACTTCAGTTTAGAACATCAGAAATAGTTAAGGAGGCAATATTTTAGGTGGCCACATACTTGCTATTGATTTTTGCCTCAGTTTTTCAGGTTGATGACTGATAACAAAATATCAAAGTCATGAAATACCAATTAATCAGGGAAGAATATGTTCTCAATAATTAAAGAAATTTAAGAAGATGCCTTGGAACTTATTTTGGCTTCAAGTTCTAAGTTACTTATTTTAGATGTTTTCCATTATTTTACAACTATTACTCTTGCTTTTAAAAATATTATTTATTTATTTATTTTCAAACAGAGAGAGAAACAGAATATGAATATGAGCACACCAGGGCCTCTTGCCACTGCAAATGGACACATGTACCACTTGGTGCATTTCACTTTATGTGGGTACATGGGTATGGTGGAATTGAACCCGGATTGGTAGGCTTTGCAAGCAAGTCATCTCCCTAGCATTTTTTTTTTTTTTTGGACGCAGGGTCTATAGCCTGGCCTGACCTGGAACTCATTTTATAGTCCAGGCTTGCCTTGAACTCACAGAGATCCTCCTAACTCCAAGTGCTGGGATTACAGGTGCTAGCCACCATGCCAGGCTAAGTTCTTAGCTGTTTAAAAAACAAACAAACAAGCAAATCCCAACAAGACAAACAAACCACCCTGAGACACTTAATTCCAGGTCAGCCTGGACCAGAGTGAGACCCTACCTCGAAAAACCAAAAAAAAAAAAAAAAAAAAACAAACAAACAAACAAACAAACACTTAAGAGTTTGAGAGATGGCTCCATGGGTAAAGGTGATTGCTTGCAAAGCCTAGTGGCCCAGGTTCAATTCCCCAGTATCCACATAAAGCCAGATGGACAAAAGTGGCACACACATCTGGAGTTCATTTGCAGCTGCAGAAGGCCTTGGAGTACCTGACCATTGTCTCCCTCTCTCTCTGTCTAAAATAAATAAGCTATAAAAAAAAATTAAGTCCACTTTCCATCAGTAATAAGTAGTAATGCTGTAAATTTAAGTGTTTTTGTAGATGAGGGCCTGTTTGTACTGATGGTTGTTATTCTAAGACCCAAGTCATAACAGTAAGCAATAATAGATGAAAACAGGGAGATAATTTGCTGGTGTCTGGCTAAATGTAATACCATGCTTACCAAACTGCCCAGTAAGCACTTCTCTTAATGTCCATACCAATATATTAATGCTACTCTCTCTTTTGGTTAGAGAAGATTCTCTTTTCAGATGGTGGCTTGAGATGACTCAGAAGGTACCATGGTGCTGAGAAGAGGGACAGAGGAGTAGTGTTCAGCACTGAAACATCTTTATCACATCTTCCAAGTCTCAGGGTCCATGGTGAAAGAGGGGGAGGAAAGAATGTTAAGAGCCAAAGGAAGGTACCACTCTTTACAATGCAACTGTCCAGACAGAAATTGGCCTCGATATCCACGACCTCACAGTGCCTGACACTACCTACATAAGACCATCCTAATAGGAGGAAAAGATCATGACATCAAAATTAAGAGAGACTGATTGAGAGGCGGAGGGGATATGATGGAGAGTGAAGTTTCAAAGGGGAAAGTGGGGGGAGCGAGGGAAGTACCATAGGGATACTGTCTACAATTAAGGAAGTTGTCAATAAAATTTTTTTAAAAAGGGAGATAATGCACCGCAACTGCAGAGCTTTCAAGGGAAGATGTTTCCTCTTCTCACATTTTACAAACCCATGCTCCTCCAAAACTTACACAGGATAATGTCTGGGATCATTAGCCAGATAATAATCAAGATTGTGATGAATTTCAATGAACAAAGCTTTTAAATCTATCAAAACTTTTTAAAGTTAGAAACTGAGTCTCTATTCAGCTTTTTGGCATAAATAAAACTTTTAAGATGAAACCGGGCATGGTAGCATACACCTTTAATCCTAGAACTCGGGAGACAGAGGTAGGAGGATTGCCATGAGTTCAAGGCCACCCTGAGACTACATAGTGAATTACAGGTCAGCCTGAGCTAGCGTGAGACCCTACCTCGAAAAAATAAAACAAAACAAAAAGCAACTTTTAAGATGAAATATACAGTGTAAAGATAGTAACAGTGCATGCTATCAAAATGATATTATGAAAGTATAGGGAAAGAGGAGAGTTGATAAATGAAAACCTGGAAATAAGGAGCACAACTTACTTCCTCAAGGAATCAATGATGTCCATAGAAAAGTGCTCATCCCAGCCACAGTCCAACAGAAACCTAAACTCATCAACCTGCAGAAGGTAGCACAGCGCAGACTCTTCTTGGACCCCAGCGAGGGTAGTTAACTTGATAATAGATGTCATCTTTCTGGTCCAGAAACAGTATTCTAAAAGGGTCTTTCAAATAAAAATATAATTAAACATGAAAGCATAGTCTACACAACAGACAAGTCAAAATTATTTCAAACTTGGGCTGGGGCGATGGCTCAGTGGTTAAGGCACTTGGCTGCAAAGCCTAACAACCCAGGTTTAATTTCTCAATATCCACAAAAAGCCAGATACATGACACATGTCTCGAGTTCTCTGTTTGTACTGGCTGAAGTCCCTGGCACGCCCAGTATACCCATTCTCTTTCCCCCTCTCCTTGCAAATAAATAAATAAATAAATAAATAAATAAATAAATAAATATTTTTAAAAAAATTATTTCAGGGCTGCAAAAATTGCTTAGCAGTTAAGGCACTTGCTGTGAAGCTTAAGGACCCTTGTCCTACTCTCCAGTTCCCACGCTAGCCAGACACTCAAAGGTGAAGCAAGTGCAAGGTTGCACATGCCCACAAGGTGGACAAGCATCTGGGGTTCAACTGCAGTGGCTGAGGCCCTGGCACACCAATTCTTTCTCCTGTCTCTCTGTTTCTCTCTAACAAATAAAATAAACTAAAATACAGTATAATAAGAATTATTTCAAACTTGTAAATGTAAAGAAATTTCATATCCTCCATTACAGTCAAATTTAAAATTACAATCAGAACTGTATACCCTCTCAGTCAAAGTTCTTCAGAACCTCCCAGCATAGTTTAGCAATAAACAAAAGATACAAGAATCATGGATTCAGATTGGAATCTACTCCTGTGTGACTTTAATCAAGCTTATTAACCTTTCTTCACATATACCAGCCTATAAAACATTAATATATATGTAACAATGATGTGGGGGATTAAGGGAATGTGTACATTAGCTAGAACAGAGATTACTACATCTAAGTTCCTCAACAAAGAAGTATTGTGAATTAATGAATTCACTCTTGAAGTCAATCTGTTTTTTATCTCATTTTGTTCTGTGATGACACAACATTACAATGAAGAGTTTGCATGTTTTTTTTCTTATTAGACTAGAGGCCCTTAAATATATAGAGCCTTTTTGATAATCAGATTAAATCTATGAATCTAGCCAGGCGTGGTGACACATACCTTTAATCCCAACTCTTGGGAGACAGAGGCAGGAGGATTGTTCTCCTTTCAGCTCCTTAACATAAAACTATCCTTTCATGGATACTATACAAAAAGGAGAGGAGGGCTGGAGGGATGGATTAGCAGTTAAGGTGTTCACCTGCAAAGCCAAAGGACTTAGGTTCAATTCCTCAGGACCCATGTTAGAGATGCACAAGGGGGCGCATGTATCTGGAGTTTGTTTGCAGTGGCTGGAAGCCCTGGCACAACGATTCTCTCTCCCTCTCTCTCTCTCTCTCTCTCTCTTTCTCTGTCAAGTAAATAAATAAGGAGAGGAGACTCAGAATTACCTGATGCTCTCTCATCATCTATCCAAGGTCATCAACAAACTAAGGCAAATTCCTGATTTCCTATTCTTTTGTTTTGTTTTTCAAGGTAGGGTCTCACTCTAGCTCAGGCTGACCTGGAATTCACTATGTATTCTCAGGCTGGCCTCAAACTCTTGGCAATTCTCCTACCTCTGCCTCCCGAGTACTGGGACTAAAGGCGTACGCCACCATGCCCGGCTCTGATTTCCTATTCTTACCTGAGTTACAGACAAAAGCTAAAGACTCCTAGTTACCCATTATTACTGATGTGGACCCTTCCAGGCTGGATTCCATCTCCTATATCTTTTCCTCCCAAATCCCCTGCTTGCTCTCTGCCACTGTGACTATACTCACATGTAACTTCAACCTTTCCTGAAAATTCTCTTCACCCGTTTGTCTTCACAGAATCCTCGCTATTCCCTACTGATACCCTTTCTTCTGTAGCCTTCTAAAGGGATTCCCTCCCCCCTCCAAAAAAATCTTTAAGCCTCCTGAATTCCTTGGAACTCAAAAGCGTAAGGTTCTTGTTTCTTGTTCCTCTGTGAAGCTTCCAAACCATGTCTTCTATTTCCTCTTTTAAATACTTCACTTCCAAAAAAGCAGACGCCACCCAGCTACTTCACTACCTGCCTTCCATATTTCCTCCTCAGTGGTGGTATCTATTAACTTGACCTGATTCACGGAGGACTTTAACTTCTCAATCAAAATTCCTTCCAGTAAAGTCTATACTGACTTCACAGATACATGACTTAGTTCCCAATTATTTTACTTCAGCCACCACCACCGCTATATTCTTGACCGTATCACCACCAGTGCCCGAACTGAAGGAGAAGAGGAGAAAGCTAGCTTCTCGTAAGCAGTTTTAGTTAGATATTGAGGACTAGAGAGAACCAGGAGATGCCAACCCACATGCCACCATGACCTGCTACAAGAATGGAACCCTTAGCCTGCTACCTATGTAATTTCTTTAAACTCGGGATACACATGAGTATAACTCTCTTCATTACTCATTTCTCCTAAGAATTTCTTGGTCTCTGCTTTGATATTGTTCTCTTTGCTATTCTTCCTTAAGTCAACACCATTTGCTCTTTCAACTTTCTTCCACGGGGAAAGCACATGGCTGATGTCATGGGTGTTCCTTCTATATCACTCTATACAAGTTCTTAAATTCTATCCTCCACATGCTTGTGGCTCTACTCTAGTCTTTCTTTGAAAGGCTCAATTTCTCTTACATGAACATCATGGACTACACAAGGTTTTCCACCTAAGTGCGTGTTTCCTACTTCCCACATGTTTAGGACTCTGCTCCAGCCTTCCTTCCTACATCCCAATCTCCCTTAAAATAAACCCAATTTGTGACTTCTCAGATATAAACTTAGTAATTCCTAATTTATCCTTCTTGAATCTGTCTATTAATTCTTTGTTAAAGGTAGGGCATAATAGCCAAATGTGGTGGTGCATGCCTTTAATCCCAGCACTCGGGAAGCAGAGGTTGGTGGATCACTTTGAGTTCAAGGCCACCCTGAGACTACATAGTGAATTCCAGGTCAGCCTAGACTAGAGTGAAACCCTACCTTGAAAAACCAAAAAATAAAAGGTAGGGCATAACCCAAACTTGTGGTTCAAAATTTGGGAGACCCCTCCAGAACCCCCAAATCCTGCATCAGTACCACTTCCAAAACTTTTGCCTTTGAACATTTTATTCTCAACTTGTTCATGAACTTCCACCGCAAATATCTTTTGGCCTCACTGGCATCTCCATCATCTTTTCCTGATCCACACACACTGCAGTCACTCTTTACTTTTTTTAGAATAAAAAAATGTCGGGATTTTTTGGGGGGAGGGGGACGGGGAGTTAAGGTCTCACTCCAGCTCAGGCTATCCTAGAATTCACTATATAGTCTCTGGGTGGCCTCTAACTCACAGCGATTCTCTTACCTCTGTCTCCTGAGTGCTGGGATTAAAGGCGTGCACCCCGGCTAATTCTGAACTTTTGACCCTCCTGCCTCCATCACCCAAGTGCTGGGATAATGTGTGCACTTCTGGCTAGACTGACCTATTTAGTAACTAATTAATTAGAAGTAGCTGTAAAATTTGATACAGATTAACTGAGTTGGTTCCTACTTGAAGGATGTGCAGTATACAGACATTAATTCCCTACTTGATGAAAAATATGCTTATAAATACAATTTTTAAAGGATCTAGGCAATCCTTCCAAAAATCTTTTTGAGCCAGTTATACTAAGGATTTAAGAGAAGCTTGCTGTTCAGATTGACTCCACCCCTTCCTCCATGCTGGAACTCACACATGCTAGCTGGGCAAGTGCTACAGACAGAACCACATGCCCAACCCTCAAATCTACATTAGCTGTTGCTTTCAGTTAATCATTAAGACAAAATGCAAAGTGCTTACACATACAACTGGATGAGTTCATGTTAAACCTTTCTGCAAAAAGACCCAGCTTTCAGCAGTTGAAGAGTATCTTCTAGGCCCTCATAGTAAAACCGTTATCTTTATCACATTCATACTTACTGGTTTCTCAGTTACATATATGATGAAATGAATTCAGATGAGATGGGGCACGTTCACGGTGGTATGGCTGTAGATGATGAAAGGAGTTCAGAGGAAAAGTGCTTTACAAATCTAAAAAAATAAAGAGCCTCATGAATGTAGTATAATGATTTACTTCTAATTGTGGTGTTGAAATTTGGTTGTCAATAAACATGAGCAGCAAGTAGAAGACACATTTTTGTCTAAATTTTTACTGATTTGTGTGTGTGTGTGTGTGTGTGTGTGCACGCTTGCTAGGGTCTCTTGCTGCTAACAAACAAATGTTCATCTGTCTGGGAAACTGAACCCAGTCTGGAAGACTTTGTAAGCAAGCACCTTTAATCACTGAGCTGTCTTCCCAGACCATTTGTTTCTTTTAAACCACTAAGCCATCTGTCCAGCCCTTCTTATTTGTTTTTGAGTCAAGGTCTCCATATAAAGCCCAGGCTGGTTTGGAACTTGCTCTGTAGCCCAAGCTATGCTCAAATTCATTATCCTCCTGCCTAGCCTCTCTCACCAGCTAAGATTAACATGCCTGGCTCTAGATGGTCTTTTTAAGCACAAGCCAAGCCTGCTATATAATCAGCCTAAAAATGCAGTTTAGGAAATAATACTTTAAAAATTCTCAAAAAAAAGCTGGGCGTGGTGGCGCACGCCTTTAATCCCAGCACTCGGGAGGCAGAGGTAGAAGGATTGCTGTGAGTTCAAGACCACCCTGAGACTACATAGTGAATTCCAGGTCGCCTGAGCTAAAGTGAGACCCTACCTCAAAAAAAAAAAAAAAAAAAAAAAAAAAAAACCTCAAAAAAAATTCTCAAAAGCTTGTGTTATTTAAAAAAAAAAAAATCACCATCGGGCATGGTGGCATACACCTTTAATCCCTGTGCTCAGGAGGCAGAGGTAGGAGGATCACCATGAGTTCGAGGCTACCCTGAGAATCCAAGTCAGTCTGAGCTAGAATGAGACCCAACCTCGAAAAACCACAAAAAAAAAAAAAAAAAAAAAAAAAGCATTTAAAAGACAGGAATGTCATCAGCTAAGACACAAAACACAAATTTAAAGAGTTATCAGTGAAAAATTCAGCCATTTCAGCCTGGCATGATTACATAGAAAAGAAAAAGTCCTCCTATGCAGAACAGGATCAGATGATGGAAGGAACACCTTGGAAACTTCGGACCTGGTTCTACAGACAACAAAGAATCATTAGCCGGGCGTAGTGACACACGCCTTTAATCCTAGCACTTGGGAGGCAGAGGTAGGAGGATCACCATGAGTTTGAGGCCACCCTGAGACTACAAAGTGAATTCCAGGTCAGCCTGAGCCAGAGTGAGACCCTAACTCAAAAAAAAAAAAAAATTCATTAACAAGTAGAAAGATAGCAGGATAATGGCAAGTTTGTATTTTAGGAAAATTAGCTGATGTGCATAATTGAATAGGTAACAGAAAATAGGGAGACAAAAATCAAGAGTACTTGCATTCCTAATGCCCTCAACTCTGCCGGTTCTATCTTGGGACTAAGTTTCTTTAGTCTCACAGGCATTTTATAATTCTATGATATTAGTCCATCAGCTGTTATCTAAGTGACCATAGTTTAAGTCTTTTCCAAGGTGGGAGAGAGGTCTTAATGGTTAGGGTGCTTTTGCCTGCAAAGCCTAAGGATGCAGGTTCAGTTCCCCAGGACACATGTAAGGCAGATGTTCAAGGTGGTGCATACATCTGCAGTTCCTTTGCAGTAACTGGAGAGCCTGGCACACCCATTTTTTTCTATCTGCCTCTTACTCCTTTCTCTTTCTCAAAATAAATAAATATTTAAAGTCTCTTCCCTTTGTTTCTTAAGTCAGCCTGCTACCAATTCTGGCTTCTTTTTCCCTCAGAATGCCTTATACATATAACAATCCTTTTGTTCCCATTGCTAATACCTTAATATCTGCCCAAATATCTTCTATTTGTGTTTCTCCATTTCTCTGCCTCCAGCTTTTCCTTCCTCCATCTCAATCTATACACCACTGCCAAAGCAATTTAAAACGCCCTGAACACACATTACCTTTGCTCAAAAAATCTTTGAAGGCTTCTTACTGCCCAAGGTGGGGGAAAAAACTGAAGAAACATACACTGAACATCATAACTGCATGGGGGTGGGGTTGCTAGGAAGCTGCCCTGCCATCACTGCTGGCCATTCTATCAAAGTCCAGCTCACATTCCACCTCCTTATTCATTTCCCCACCATTCATCTAGACTAGCCTAGTTTTGTCAACAGATGCAACTTGAAATTTTTCATAACCACACTGAAAAACAGAGGGGAATTTCCATGTTTTATTTAGCACAGTATATTTAAAATGTCAACTCACCATGTAACCATTAAAAAATTAATGAGCTATTTGGATCGGTTTTTTGTACTGTCTTCAAAATCCAGTGTATACTTTACAGCACATGTTTATAGGAACCAACCAAATTTCAAGTGCTCAATACCTCATGTGGCTAATGTCTAGACTCTAAAATCAATGCTTTAGACTGGGGACCATTGCCTTTTGCCTACCACTAAAGAGCAGGTTGGCACCATCCTGTTTTTATGTACATGTCTCAGATTAGATTTTAATGGTATCCCCAATCATGAGGCCTCCCAGACTAAAAAACAGCCGCCCCATTACCAGAAAAATGGCAGTCACCAATTGGAATCTTATGTGGCATTCACCTCATTTCTCTGACATCCTTTACAGCCCTACCTCGGTGGAGCTATTTGTTGTCTTACCTGAATGATTACAGTTTCCTCACCTAGTTTTCCCATTTCAAATTGATGCTCCATACTCGTCAGTGAGACCATCCTAAGCAATAAATATCCTCACGCCTACTCCCTGCAAGAATATGCACTTCTGCTAACTACTGAATAAAATCTAATGTCCTTCCTCAGAAATCAAGATCACTCATAAATGACTCTCATCCTACTCCTTCACCAACTACTCTTTTAGTACATGCTCTGAGCACATTTAATTTTCCCACACTCCCTAACTAGGTCCCAAACATCTCAAGGTCTTATCCTTGTTCTGCATCCAGCAGAGACTGCCTCCTGAACGTCTGAAGTCTTTTTGTAAAAAAATTTTTATTTGCGAGAAAAGAGAAAAAATAAATATGGGCACGCCAAGGCCTCTTGCCACCACAAACTACAGGTGCATACACCACTTAATGCATCTGGCTCTCCGTGAGTACTGGGGAACAGAACCTGGACTAGGCTTTGCAAGCACGTGCCTGTAACCGCTGAGCCATCTCTCAAGCCCCAAAACTCTTTAATAAAGTTTTTTCATGGTCTCCAGATAAAATGGGTGGTCTTTACTTAGCACAAGGGAGGAACAAGGACGATTTGCTGAATGGGGTAAAAGCAATCATCTTTACATCTCCAACACCCACCACAGCGCTCATGGGTGATGAAAGTAGAGAACCCTCACCAGATTACAAACAAGTCCGGGGTAGTGATTTTGACCATCCACAGTCCAACTACATATATAGCAGATGCTTGCTCTCTCGTTTGATAATCGTGCGATGACAATCAAAGGGAAGTCTGCAAGAATCCAAGGGCAAAGGAAAGGGTCTTGGAGCTCAGGGAGTGGGAGATGTCTCTGCCTGGACGTTCAGGCCGGAGGAACGCTTCGTTAAAGGGTGGGTGGGCAGAAATGGTAACTTCGCTTTGCTCGGTTAAAAGCAAGCCAGTCTTGCTAGGGTTAAAGCTAGTCTGACCTCTTGTTTTCTGAACTGCATGTAAGGGGGGCGGGGAGGACTTGGAAAATTGCAGTGAACGCAGACGCGCTCGCGGCTGGGACATGGCAGGGTACCAGGGTCCCCGAGTTAAAAGGACGCCTTAGCCTCGTGAGCGCGGAAGCCGCCGCGCCAAGACCCTGCGCGCCCCCGCGGAGGGATGCTCGGCGGGGAGCGGCGGCCGCCGGAAGGGACCCGGTCTGGTCTCGGATGAACCCTCGAGCACCAGGAGGGTGAAAGCTCAGAGACGGCGAAGACGGAAGGAGAGAAAGTCAGGGGGCGAACCGTACGCGCGCCGGGCGACTCCTGCAGAAGTCGCTTCTCTTTCCCTCGCCCGAGCGCTTCTACCGGGGACCTACCGAGACGCTCGCCCACCCCCCCCCCGCATCCGGAGGCACTCCGCGCTCTCCCTCTACAACTTGCCTCGTCAGGCTTCCCCCCAGCGCCGTCCACTGCCCTGCCCAACCTCTCGTCGACTCCAGGTTCGACAGCGAGCCAAGCTCGGCCCTAGCTCAGCAACCAGAGCTCCGAGCGAGCGGCAGGAGCCCCGGCGCGGCGGCCGCCATCTTGAGCGCGGAGGGCAAACCGCGCAGGCGCGGGGGGGCCTGGGGCGATACCATCTGCAGGGGGCGGAAGGATAGGGGCCGTGACAAGGACATGGGACAGACGCCCAGAAGTCTTATCGGTTTGGTCTTATGTTTTATTTAGAATTCGCTGATGGTGTCTCATATCTTGATGCTGAAGAGAGTTGCGTGTTACACGAGAGAGGACGTGTGGTGGGTGGTCGCCACCCCTCTCCTCCGTGCTGGCGCGGCGAGTGGTACCTCCTGAGGACGCGACTTCCGCCG
Organism: Orientallactaga sibirica; assembly: GCA_036365145.1. Taxonomy (NCBI): domain Eukaryota; kingdom Metazoa; phylum Chordata; class Mammalia; order Rodentia; family Dipodidae; genus Orientallactaga; species Orientallactaga sibirica. The sequence continues at coordinate 6,926,261 of JAEOAD010000038.1, read as the reverse complement.
ACGCGCGCAGCCCTGCTCCCTGCCGCTGCCCTTGGCCTTCGGGTTGTTGCTGGTACCTGCGCCGCAGGTGGGTGTGGGGACCCCGGGGACGCCTCTGATCGCTGACGTGCGGCGACGAAAGCTTGGCCGCGGTGTGTGCCCGCGGAGGGGTGGTCGCGAGGGGCCAGGGAAGTAAGTAGGGTTGTGTCCCCGGGGACCTCGGGCTTCGCAGTTCCCTCCCGGCAGCTTTTCGGAAGTGTCCTCTGAGGCTGTCATCACAGGAAAGCGTCTTTAGAGGCGACCTGATGGCCGATCCCTTGTCACGGGAGACCCTGGGGTCCGACGCCTACCAGGAAGCCCGGAAGGGGCTCTTTGCTCCGGGAGCATCTCCCATTCGCCCTCCTACGCTGCAATCGGCCTCCCTCCGTAACCTTGCTTTGTGTCAGACCCTCTCCAGCCAGCCAGTCCACAGAACATGCACTTATCCATTTGCCTTTTAATAAAGTTATGTTTAGTTTCCATAGTGTATATGTCGTGAAGGACTCAAGGAGTGGTATTGCTCCATGCATTCATTCCTGTTTTTTATAGGTCAATCCATACTTTTGGAGCGATAATTCATATAGGATCTGGTTAGACAACAGAATATACATCTTTTAAAATGTCTAGTTCTCTACGTGTTTTCAATATGAGTTCGGAGTGATTCACCATTAGTTCACACCAGATTCAGTTTTCTTAGAATATGGGATGAAAAAGGTGTTAGAGAAAAAAAATGGGGGGGGGAAGCCTTATGTGATGGTGCACGCCTTAAATTCCGGCACTTGGGAGCCAGAGGCAGGAGGCTCTCTGTGAATTTGAGGCTAGATTGGGAATACAGAGTGAGTCCCAGGTCAGTCTGGGCTAGAGTGAGACCCTATCTCGAAGAAAAAAACAAGTGAGGTTACTTTAAATGCTTGCTATGGTACCGTGACACACAATAAAGCACAGATTGCCTGGGTACTATACTATTCTTGACTTCCCCGCTCTGTGTTTGTAGGCAAGTTATCTACCATAACTGTACTTGGACTTCATCTGAAAATAATGCCTATTGCATTGGGCCATTATGTTATTTAATGCATATATGGTGGTGTTGTGAAAATTGTGTTAGTGAGCAGGGCATAGTAGCGCATGCCTTTAATCTCAGCACTTGGGAGGCAGAGGTAGGAGGATCCCTGTAAGTTCAAGGCCAGCCTGGAACTACATAGTAAATTCTAAGTCAGCCTGAACTAATGTGAGACCCTAAAAAAAACATATTGTGTTTGTTGTTATACAAAAACAGTACCTGATGTTGCTGTAAGATTCACCTTTTGCAGATGGACCACATATGTAACTTCAGTTACTTAGCAGATTTAGACAGGAAGATGGGAGGTTTGAAGACAGCCTGGGCAACATGGCAAAACTCTGTCTCAAAAAATTTATAAAGAGCTGGGCGTGGTGGTGCATGCCTTTAATCCCAGCACTTGGGAGGAAGAGGTAAGAGGATCGCCGTGAGTTCGAGGCCACCCTGAGACTACATAGTGAATTCCAGGTCAGCCTGAGCTAGAGTGAGATCCTACCTCAAAAAAATTTTTTTATGACCATCTAGCTTCATTTATTTATTTATGAGAGAGAGCTTGGCAAATAGAGAATGGGTGTGCCAGGGTCTCTAACCACTGCAAATGAGGTCCAGACATATACATCACCTTGTGCATCTGGCTTTACTTGGGTACTGGGGAATCAAACCCAGATCCTTAGGCTTTGCAGACAAATGCCTTAACAACTAAGCCATCTCTCCAGCCCAAGATTTAGCTTTTATTTACAGGCATGACAAAAATTTTGAATCACTATAATAAAAGATAACATGACCAAGGGCTGGGTATGTAGTTCAATGATAGAGCATGTGTTTTCACAAAGCTGTGTTTAATCCCCAGCACTTGTCCTGATTGTCCCCGCCACAAAAAAATAAAAAAGATACATGGCTTCTTAAGTTCATAAGATAAACCTGGTTTTATTTGTCAGGAAGGTCATAGTTACTCCCTGTTCTGAAGTAAAGACAGGTTTTCTTATGAGTCTTCATAAGAAGAAACTATTTGTAATATATATGGGCACTCTTGTGGGCACCTGTGGGGAAGTCATTCCCTGAAGCAGTTGGCACTTTTCTTCTAGCATTCTTTTTTGGGGGATGGTGGGAGTTTGAGATAGGCTGTCCTGGAACTTATTATGTAGCTAAGGCTGGCCTCAAACTCATGGTGATCCTCCTGCCTCAGTCTCCTTCGTGCTAGAATTAAAGGAGTATGCCACCACACCTGTCATTTATTTTGCCCAAAACCTAGACTTGCCTCAGTGGAGCCTGCCTCAGTCCTTACTGCCTTTGCTTACCAGAAGACGCTGTCTTAGGGATTTGTATCCATAACCGAGAGCTAACTACCCTCTCCTTCCTATCCATTCTGTGGAGAATCGACTCATAAATGTCCATGTATCTGTCCACTGTGCTCATCCACTGACAACATATGAGACAAATAATTTTCAGTGCATTACTACCAAAGTCCACTGAATGTAATAGATTGTGCAGTTATAATATGACATTCCCTGTGACTGAGATTTGCCATTACCTCTTTTTTTTAAATTTAATTTAATTTAATTTAATTTTTTTGTATTTCAAGATAGGGTCTCACTCTAGCCCAGGCTGACCTGAAATTCACTATGTAATCTCAGGGTGGCCTTGAATTCACAGTGATCCTCCTAACTCTGCCTCCCAAGTGCTGGGATTAAAGGTGTGCACCACCATGCCCAGCCAAAAATAATTTTTTTTTTTTTTTTCGAGGCAGGGTCTCACTGAAGCTCAGGCTGACCTGGAATTCACTATGTAGTCTCAGGGAGGCCTTGAACTCACAGCAGTCCTCCTACCTCTGCCTCCCCAGTGTTGGGATTAAAGGCATGCACCACAACCCCCGGCTTGCCATTACCTCTTAAGGATGTTCCTTCAAGGGGATTGAGCCCAACTCCAGCTTCTGAACAGAATCTTTTTGTTTTGTTTTGTTTTTTGAGGTAGGGTCTCACTCTAGTTCAGGCTGACCTGGAATTCACTCTGTATTCTCAGGGTGGCCTTGAACTCATGGCGATCCTCCTACCTCTGCCTCCCGAGTGCTGGGATTAAAGGCGTGCGCCGCCAGGCCCAGGCTGAACAGAATCTTTCTGTTAGTCCCATTGTCAGGACTTCTGGAGTCTAAGACCCTACATGGAGCAAGAGCCCATGGGGCTTGCTTCACCTTGTCTGCTCAGAGTAGAGCCAGATCAAATCAATCCTTAGCTTCTGGCCCTCTTAAAAATACCAACAGTAATGGCTCATAGCTCACAGGTGGCCACGGGCTTATTTAAAAGTATGCTCTTCTTCTGTTGGATAAATTAGAATTATACCTAACTGCTGTGTTGAGATAGAATTGACACCACCTCATAAGGTAGAGTAGGTGACCACTGAGTTTGCTGAATTTGACCACAAACATATTGTCTACTGTGTTGCAGTTTAGTGCTTTTGAAATGACATTACAGGCTGGGCATGGTGGCGCACACCTTAAATCCCAGCACTCGGGAGACAGGTAGGAGGACTGCTGTGAGTTCGAGGCCACCCTGAGACTACATAGTGAATTCCAGGTCAGCCTGAATTAGAGTGAGACCCTACTCCCCGCCAAAAATAAAAATAAAATAAAAATACATAAAGTGACATTCCCTTGTCTAAAGATCTCATCATCTTCATACTTGACTGGCTCATTCATACTTCATAATGGACCAGCTCAAATTTACAAAGCAAGTAAGCAGCTAACTTGGTGGCATCGGTGACTGTCACACAAAGTCCATTAAATATCAATAGTGTTGCTTAATGAAAGCTGGGAACTACCATCTTCTAGGAATCGAGATTGGTTTCACTTACATTTATATCTCCAAGAAGTATTTGTATCAGATCAGCTGGGAAGTTCTTTCAACTACTGCTTTTCTAGCCTTAGGCTGGAGGTGAGGCCAAGATGTTCCTATTTTGATTTTTTGTTGTTTTATTTATTATTTGAGAGAGAGAGAGTGAGGAGAGAAAGAGGCAGATAGAATAGGCACTCCAGGGTCTCTAGTCACTGCAAAAAATCCAGATGCATGCACTACTTTGTACATCTGGCTTTACGTGGGTACTGGGGAATTGAACCTGGGTCCTTTGGCTTTGCAAGCAAGTGCCTTAACTGCCAAGCCATCTCTCCAGCTGGTTTTTTGTTTGTTTGTTTGTTTTGTTGTTTTGTTTGGTTTTGGTTTGGGAGATAGTGTCTCACTCTAGCCCAACCTGACCTGGAACTCGCTCTGTAGTCCCAGGCCAGCCTTGAACTCACAACAATCCTCCTACCTCTGCTACTGAAGGCTTGCACCCCCATGCTTGGCTCCCCAGGTAATTTTGATATGTAATTAACGTTGAACTCCAGCCATAGGCAGCAGACTAAAACTTAGATAGCTGAATTGTAGTGAATACATTTCTCTCATGTACTTAAATTGTAAATTCAGATGGAGACCTGTTATCTATAGTATAAACTGTAGTTCATAGTAGTAGTTTGACATCTAACATTATGCCAGTGGTCCAGTGCTGAGGTTTTGGATACTGGGTGCTTAATTAAATTTTGAGAAATAAAGAGTTATAAGAACACATTGTGTAAGTGTGCAGAGCAACATCAGGAGGACAGGCAGGACTCAAGTCTTTATAAGCCCAACAGAGGTCAATGCTAAGCACTTCTGCTGGCAATAATGTATTGCACTGATCACAACCATAAACCTTCCAGCCTCATGCCACCGTCTTCCCAGCCCTTAGTAATCTCCTGGAATTACCATGTCTGCTTAGCAGTTTTTTGTGATGTATGCATTGTACATGGGTATATTTTTATTTCACCTGTTAGTACAAATTTTAACAAAATTGACAATTCAACCATGTTTTTATGAATTAATCTCTATTATTTTTGTTGTTTTGTTTTCCGAGGTAGGGTCTCATTCTCTGGCCCAGGGTGACTTGGAATTCACTGTAGTCTCAGAGTGGCCTCAAACTCAACAGTGATCCACCTACCTCTGCCTCCCAAGTGCTGGGATTAAAGGCGTGCTGGCTCTATTATTTTTTACATTACTACTTTACTTATTTTCAACATGACTGCTTTTTCTAGGACCTTTTGGAAACTGCTAAAAGCTAAAAAGTTCTTTAAAAACCATAAATATTGATTCACACTTGCACAACAAGTACCCTTAACTACTGAGCCATCTCCCCAGCCCCGATTTTTCTTCTTTTTAATCTCCTTTCAAAAAATAGATTTTAATAATTATAGCTTTAACCAAAGAATTTCACTTCTGATAAAACAGTATTATTAGGGGCTGGGAAGATGGGTCAGTGGTTAAAGGCACTTGCTTGCAAAGCCTGCTGGTCCAGGTTTAACTCCCAAGCCACCCACATAAGCTGATGCAAAAAGTGGCAGAAACATCTGGTGTTTGTAGCAGCAATAGGCTCTGGCACACCCATACACACATGCAAATAAAAATAAGCATTATTAAATTTGTGTTTGCATTTTGAGAGGTTGTACCAATACATTATACATGTAAAAGTTCTAAATCAATACTAGAAGGGAACAAATTAACTTTTGCAGGCAGAAATTTTTTAATTCTCCTACTTTTAGCTTTATATCATACCAAATCACTGGTGAAGTGAGAGTAAGATTTAATAATTATTTTAGGGCAGTCTAATATTTTACCTGTGTTTGTGTATGCGTATGCATGTGTGTGTGTGTGTCCACAAACAAATTCCCATTTTGCTTTATCTGGATGGCTAAAGAAATGAATCCAGGGACTGCAGAGATGGCTTAGTGGTTAAGGCATTTGCCTGCAAAGCCAAAGGATCCCAGTTTGATTTTCCAGGACCCATGTAAGCCAGATGCATGAGGGGGTGCACGCATCTGGAGTTTGTTTGTGATGGCTAGAGGCCCTGGTGCACCCATTCTTTCTCTCTCTCTCTGCCTCTTTCTCTCAAATAAATAAATAAAATATATTTAAAAATAGAAATGAATCCAGGCTGTCAGGCTTTGCAAACAAGTGCTTTGACCACTGAGCCATCTCCCCAGCTCCACGGAGCAGTTTAATTTTTATAATAACCATTATCTATCTAATCATCATCTAGAAGATTTTAATTACAGTGGTACATTCAGATACCACACAAACTTAAAGAGGTTTATGCTTTTTTTTTTTTTTTTTTTTTTTGGAGAGAGAGAGGGAGAGGAAGATAGAGAATGGGCGCGCCAGCAGTCTCTTAGCTACTGCGAACAAAATCCAGATGCGTGCACCCCCTTGTGGTCAAGTGCGGCATTGCACCCTTACGTCACTTTGCATCTGGCTAGACATGGGACCTGGAGATTGGAACCAGCATTCTTAGGCTTAGGAGGCAGGCGCCTTAACCGCTAAGCCATCTCTCCAGCCTTTTTTTTTTTTTTTTTTTTCAAGGCAGGGTCTCACTCCGGCCCAGATTGACCTGGAATTCACTATGATGTAGTCTCAGGGTGGCTTTGCACTCAGGGTAATCCTCTTACCTCTGCCTCCCAAGTGCTGGGATTAAAGGTGTGTGCCGCCATGCCCAGTGGTTTATGTTTTTAATGTCCATGTCATCCACAGTTATCTTCCAGTTTCAGATGCAGTTTAAAACAAATTTCTTGAGCTGGAGAGATGGCTTAGCAGTTAAGGTGCTTGTCTACAAATCTAGAGGACCCAGGTTCAATTCTTCAGGACCCACATAAGCCAGATGCACGAGGGGGTGCACACGGACCCATTCTCAAGGTGGCCTTGACCTCATGGCAATCCTCCTACCTCTGCCTCTCGAGTGCTTGGATTAGAGGCCTGCACCACCACCCCTGGCTAAAAGAAATTTCTCTTGGGGGTGGAGATACAGCTAAGTTGGTAGAGTGCTAGCCTAACATGCAGTGAACCCTGGGGTCGGTCCCCAGCACAGCATAGAATGAAGTATGGTGGCACATGCCTGTATTCCCAGAACTTGGGAAGTAGAGGATCATCTCTGACTTGATGCTAGCCTGGGTTATATGAGACCCTGTCTCCAAAAAGAGACCGCTATTTAAACACATTAATTGTACGTATTAGTGGGTTTCGTATGTATACTGGGCAATGATCATACCCATCCACCCTTCTTCGCCTTTGACCCTTTCTAGTCTCTAGTAAACACTATTCTGCTTCCAGGTGGACCTGGTTATTGATATTTCAAAGGATGTTAATGTATTTCTAATATTTATTTTTTAGCAGTCATGATGCACTTACTTCAGCTTGTGCGTGACTACTGGGTTCATACGCTTGTCCCTATTGGATTTGTCTTTGGATGTTATCTGGACAGAAGGAATGATGAAAAGCTAGCTACCTTCCGGAACAAGAGTATGTTATTCAGAAGGTTAGTTCACACTTTCTTTTTTTTTTCCACACACATTCTTTTCAATTAACAATTTAGCCAGGAGCCGGGCGTGGTGGTGCATGCCTTTAATCCCAGCACTCGGGAGGCAGAGGTAGGAGGATCGCTGTGAGTTCAAGGCCACCCCGAGACTACATAGTTAATTCCAGGTCAGCCTGGGCCAGAGTGAGACCCTACCTCAAAAAAACAGGGAAAAAAAAGAATTTAGCCAGGCCATGGTGGTGCATGCCTTTGATCCCAACACTTGGGAGGCAGAGGTAGGACAATCGCTGTTAGTTCAAGGCCAGCCTGGGACTACAGAGTGAGTTCCAGGTCAATCTCGGTTAGAGTGAGACCTAATCTTGAAAATAATCATAATAAAAAACTTAACAATTACCAGGCAGGTTGGGGAGTATTCTTAATATCATATGTGCCTAAGATAAACAAAAGGTAACTTTTTCACCCTGAGGATTTAGATCCAAATGATACTTTGGGTTTCTTTGTTATTTAATCCATGGATAAAATGTAATGATTCTTTCAGGAATGTAAACAATCCCTAGTTTATGAACAGACTACTTCAGATCTTTGAAAGTCTCATTTTTCTTTTATTAATTAATTATAATGTGTGAACTAATGGTTGCATTATGATATTTTCATGCATGTGCATTATTTTACCCTGCTGTTCCTTAATTTTCACTGTCCTCTGTCCCTCTTTCCCACCCTCTTCTCTCTCTCTTTTTTTTTTTTTTTTTTTTTTTTTTTTGGTGTATTGAGGTAGGGTCTCACTCTAGCCCAGGCTGACCTGGAATTCACTTTGTATTCTCAGGGTGGCCTCAAATTTATGGCGATCCTCCTACCTCTACCTCCCAAGTGCTGGGATTACAGATATGCACCAGCATGCCTGGCTTTTCTTACCCTCTTACTATTGCCCTTCCTCCAAACAGTCCCCCTTCACTTTCATGTCATGCACGCACATGTGCATGATTGTACTAGGGTTCTCTGGAGGAACAGAGCTCAATATATATTACAGAGGGGATTTATTCAGTTGGATTACACAATATGGGCTGGGCAGTCCAACATGGGTGTCTATACAAGAAATAGGAAAAGATGAGCTGGAAAGAGTTCTAGAAAACATTCTATGAACTTAGAAAAACATAACTGCCATATACACTAAGAAGTGACAGTTCTTTATTCAAGAAATGAAGATACAGTAAAAAATTACTAGACATGGCAGTGCACGCCTTTAATCCCAGCACTCGGGAGGCAGAGGTAGGAGGATCACTGTGAGTTCGAGGCCATCCTGAGACTACATAGTAAATTCCAGGTCAGCCTGGGCTAGTGGGAGACCCTGCCTCAAAATACAAAAAAAAAAAAAAAAAAAAAAAATTACTAGAGTTCAGAATGGATGTATGTATGGATGAATACAATGAATATGACTGTGAAACTTTTCAACAGGTCAGTTTTGTAGACTTAATTCTTCTGATCCCCTCATAAGTTTTATTTACAGTTTTTACTTCTTTCTTTTCACACAGGGAATTGAGGCCCAATGAAGAAGTAACTTGGAAGTAAAGACTGGCCAAATTTTAAAATGTTCCCATTTTAAAAATTAGGAAAAATAAAAAAACATGTTTTATTTAATTAGAATAAAGTGTTTTTTTTTTTTTTTTTTTTCCTTTTATTGGTTTTTATGCCTTCTGTATTTTCTTGAGGTAATCTTCAAGTATCAACCATATTGGCTTAAAAAAATAACTATTGGGGGCTGGAGAGATGGCTTAGTGGTTAAGTGCTTGCCTATGAAGCCCAAGGACCCTGGTTCGAGGCTCAATTCCCCAGTACCCACGTAAGCCAGATGCACAAGGTGGTGCGTGTATCTAGAGTTCGTTTGCAGTGGCTGAAGGCCCTGGTGTGCCCATTCTCTCTCTGTCTGCCTTTTTCTCTCTGTGTCACTCTCAAATAAATAAATAAAATAAAATAAAATAAAATAAATGAAAAAAAATTAAAAAGAACATAACTTTTGGGCCTGGGTGCAGTAGCACACACTTGTAATCTTGGCTCTTGGGAGACAGAGGCAGGAAGATAGCTGCAAGCTCAAGGCTAGCCCGGTTTAGTAAGTTCTAGGCCAACCAAGGATACATAGAAAGATCTTATTTATTTTTTAGCAGTACTGGGGATTGAAACCAGGGCTTCAGGCATGCTGGGCAAATGCTCTTCCACTGAAGTACAGTCACTGCCTGTGAGACCCTGTCGTAACAAACCCAAAACAACTGCCGAGTACTTGATTGTATACGTAGGTGCTATATCTATTATTAGCATTGCATTTTTCTCACTTAGGACCGCAGTACTCTCAAGTCATATATACAAGCTTTTTTTTTCTTAAATATTTTTCTTTTCAAACTATAGATGTTCTGGACATGGGTTCTTGAGGTTTAATGTCCATTGTGAATTATTAAGAGTAGAAATTTGACCCAACTATGGAGTACAGAAGTGGGGCCTTTGAGAGATAAGAACATTGGAGGGGCTGTAGAGATGGCTCAGTGGTAAGGCATGTATGTGCAAAGACAAAGGACCCAGGTTCGATTCCCTAATACCCATGTAAAAGCAGATGTACAAAGTGGCACATACATCTGGAGTATGTTTGAAGTAGCTAGAGGCCCTGGTACATCCATTCTCTCCCCCATCTCTCTCTCTGCTTATAAATAAAAATAAATTTTCTTTCTTTCTTTCTTTCTTTCTTTCTTTCTTTCTTTATTTATTTATTTATTTATTTATTTATTTTAAGGAGAGAATTGGCACTCCAGGGCCTCCAGCCACTGCAATCAAACTCCAGACATATATACCATCTTGTGTGCATGTGCAACCTGCACATTTGCATCACCTTGTGTGTCTGGCTTATATGGGATCTGGAGAGTTGAACATGGGTCCTTAGGCTTCACAGGCAAGTTTGTTAACCACTAAGCCATCTCTCTAGCCCTTTTCTTTATTTTTTTTTAAATTAAAATTTTTAAAAATTAATTTATTTGGGGCTGGAGAGATGGCTTAGCGGTTAAGGCATTTGCCCGCAAAGTTAAAGGATCCTGGTTTGACTCTTCAGGACCCACATAAGCCAGATGCACAAGGGAGCACATGCATCTGGAGTTCATTTGCAGTGGCTGGAGGCCCTGGCATGCCCATTCTCTCTCTCTCTCTCTCTCTTTATCTATCTACTTCTTTCTCTCTCTGTCAAATAAATAAATTTTGAAAGAGAGAAAGATTCCTGGGGAATCGAACCTAGGTTCATTGGCTTTGCAGGCAAGTGCCTTAACTGCTAAGCTATCCCTCCAGCCCAATGTGTGTGTGTGTGTGTGTGTGTGTGTAGATATATTTTTCGAGGTAGGGTCTATCTCTAGCCCAGGCTGACCTAGAATTCACTATGTAGTCTCAGTGTGGCCTTGAACTCACAGTGATCCTCCTACCTCTGCCTCCCGAGTGCTGGGATTAAAGACATGTGCCACCATACCCGGCTCCTGGAGATATGGCTCAGCAGTTAAGGAACTTGCTTGCAAAGCCTGATGGCCTGGGTTCCATTGCACAGTACCTACGTAAACCCATATGCACAGAGTGGTGCATGCATCTGGAATTTATTTGAAGTGTCAGGAACCCTGATGTGCCCTTTCTATCCTTCTCTCTGCAAGTAAATAAAAAAATATATTTTTTAATGAACAAGACAGGGTTGAGTCAAGCGTAGTGGTACACACCTTTAATCCCAGCAGAGGTAGGAAGATCACCACACGTTCAAGCCCACCCTGAGACTACATAGTGAATTCCAGGTCAGCCTGAGTTACAGTGAAACCCTACCTCGAAAAACCAAAATACATACATACATACATACATACATACAAGAACAGGGGAATAGAGAGATAGAGACAGTGGTTAAGGTGCTTCCCTGTGAAGCATAAGGATCCAGGTTAAATTCTCCAGTATCCATGTAAGCCAGATGCTCATGGTGGTGCATGCAACTGGAGTTTGTCTCTCTCTGTCTCTCATTTCTCTCCTTGCTTGCAAATAAAAATATTTTTGCTGGGCATGGGTGTGGTGGCACATGCCTTTAATCTTAGCACTTGGGAGGCAGAGGTAGGAGGATTGCCTTGAGTTTGAGGCCACCCTGAGACTAGCCCAGGTTAGCCTGGGCTAGAGTGAGACCCTACCTCAGAAAGTTTAAAAAAAAAAAAAAAAAAAGAAACTAAAAAGAAAAAAGAAAATGAAGGCATGAGAGGCCCATGTGAACATTATCAGCAGCTATGTTTATAATAGTCAAAAAGTGAAGATAATACAGTGTCTACCAACTAATGAGTGGAGACTGAATCCTTATCATATATTTCATCAATGAAAACAATCTAGTGATAAACAACTTGGATGAATTTCAAAATTGTGCTGAATGAATCTAGGCATGGTGGTGCACGCCTTTAATCCCAGCACTCGGGAGGCAGAGGTTAGGAGGATCGAAGTGAGTTCAAGGCCATGCTGAGACTACATTCCAGGTCAATCTCAGCTACAGCAAGACCCTTTGAAAAACCAAAAATAAAAATAACAAAAAAGTGCTTAATGAAAAAAGTTATAATACATAACATACACTGTGGTTCCATTTCCATAAAATGGTGAAAGTTGTAAACTTTAATAAAGAGCAGATCAGAGGTTATTTGGCAAATTGTGATCCAGAAAGGTGTTAAAAGAGCAGAAGGATGTTTTCAGGAGTGTTGTGTGTGTTCATCTGCATGATTGTGGTGGGTTTCTAGGTGTATACGTATTATCTCTAATTTATATAGGTGTGTTAAGCTTTATCAAACTGTATAGCCACCTATTCTATTCCTCAGTAGACATTAAGCCCTATAAATACAGAGATCTGCCTTGTTCCTTTTTTTTTTTCAATATTAAGAACTCAAGGTGAAGCCGGGCATGGTGGTGCACACCTTTAATCCCAGCACTCTAGAGACAGATTTTGGAAGATTGTGAGTTGGAGTAGTGAATTCCAGGTCAGTCTGGGCTAGACTAAGACCCTACCAAGAAAAAACAACAGTAAAAAGAACTCAAGGTGAAATCTGCCATCTTTGTATTTAATTGGAAGTACTGGGAATTAAACCCAGAACCTTATGTGTGCTAGGCAAATACTCTACCACTGAGTAACATTTCAACCTCCCCAATTTTTTAAAATATATTTTACTTATTTGGGAGAGAGAATGGGTGTGCCAGGGCCTCTAGCCACTGCAAACAAACTCCAGATGCATGCACCACCATGTGCATCTGGCTTATGTGGGACCCGAAGAATCGAACATGGGTCCTTACACTTCACCCCTTCCTTCTATTGAATGCTGAATTATATATATTCCATTGTGTGTATGTGCATAATTTCTTTATTAACTCCTCCATCAATGGGCAGTCAGACTGTTTTCACCTCCTGGTTATCCTGCTTATGCAAATACTAGCATAATGAACATGGAGGTCTATTGTGTCTCAAGATCCCGATTTCTGTTCTTTATGTGACAAGGTCTAATCATTTAGCCCAAGCTGGCTTGGAAGTGTCTGTATAACTGAAGTTACTGTGGTCCTCATGCCTCTGCCTCCCCTGGAATTACGGGTTTGCACCACCACACCAGGGCTGATCTCAGTTCTTTTAGATAAATACCCATAAGTAGGATTGCTAGTTATTTGGTAGTTCTATTTTTAATTTATTAAGCACTTAAAAAATAATAACCAATAACCATTCTAATACTTATGAAGAGACTGGAGAGATGGCTTAGTAGGTAAGGTGCTTGTCTGCAAAGCCAAAGGACAGGTTCAGTTCCCACGGACCCATGTAAGACAGATGCACAAGGTGGCACATGCATCTGGAGCTCATTTGCAGTGGCTGGATGCTCTGGCATTCCCATTCTCTCTCTCTCTCTCTCTTTCTCTCTGCCTCTTTCTCTATTCTCATATATAAACTTTAAAAAATTAAAAATAATAGTTATCAGGTTCAGTATGGTTCACTTTGTATGCTTGGCATTAAAAAAAAATTTTTTTGAGGTAGAGTCTCATGTGTCCCAAGCTGGTTTCAAACTTAATATGTAGCTGAGAACAACCTTGAACTTTTGATCCTTCTACTTCCACCTCTCAAGTACTGCGAGTATAGGCATGCGCCACCACTTCCCAGTTTATTTGGTGCTGAAGATAGAATCCAGGGCTTCATGCATGCTAGTCAAGTACTCTACCAACTGAGCTGCATCTCCAGCCCCACCTTGTACACTTTATTTATTCTTGAGGTAGGGTCTCACTGTAGTCCAGGCTGACCTGGAATTCATTCTGTAGTCTCTGGGTGGCCTCGAAGTCATAGCAATCCTCCTACCTCTGCCTCCTGAGTGCTGGGATTAAAGTCATGCACCACCACACCCAGCAGAGAGAGAGAATGGGCGCACCAGGGCCTCTAGCCACTACAAATGAACTCCAGACTCATGTACCACCTTGGGCATCTGGCATTACATGGATAAGGGTTGTTAGGCTTTATGGGCATGCTCCTTAACTGCTGTGAACCATCTCTCCAGCCCCACTATGTATACTTTAAATGTGTAGTTATCTCAAAAAAACTACATGTAAAGACAGAAAATCATAGCCTTTTGTGGTATTAATTACTGCTAAAATTATAAGAACAATGCTGGTGAAATAAAACATTTCTTTAGGACTGGAGAGATGGCTTCATGATTAAGGCACTTGCCTGCAAAGCCAAAGTACCCATGTTTGATTCCTTTACTTCAATGTAGGAAAATGAATTCAAGTCGGACATGGTAGCTTTCTCCTTTAATCCTAGCACTTCTGAGGCTGAGGTGGAGGTAGGGTCTCATTCTAGTTCAGGCTGACCTAGAATTCACTATGTAGTCTCAGGGTGGCCTTGAACTCACAGCCATTCATTCTCTCATATTCCAGGGCCTCTAGCCACTGCAAACAAACTCCAGATGCATGTACCACTTTGTGCCTCTGGCTTTTACATCGGTACTAGGTTGTTAGCCATTGCAAGCAAGCTCCTTAACTGCTAAGTCATCTTACCAGCCAAACATCCTAAATTCTCTTAAAAAGAGTAACAAAATTGGGCTAGAGAAATGGCTTAGTGGTTAAGGCATTTGCTTGTGAAGCCAAAGGACCCAGGTATGATCCCCCAGGACCCACATAAGCCAGCTGCACAAGGGGCACATGCATCTGGAGTTTATTTGCAGTGGCTGGAGGCCTTGGTGTGCCCACTGTCTCTCTCTTCTCTCTCTCCTTGCAAACAAATTAAAAAAATTTTTTAAAAGAAAAAAAAAGTAACAAAATTAATGCGTTAAAAGGTGCAGCCGCACTTGACATGTCATCTCACTAAGTAGATTAGATTTGTCTGAGGTAAAGAGTCTAGAAGTGCCTCTACTTAGTCTTCAGCAAAATGTCTTGCCTACCGAATTATTGAGACACTTTTTGTGCCAATTATTCAAAAATAGGTATTCACTCACTACTCTGCACCAATTTTTGATATAATAAATGATCTCTTTTAACCTTTAAAAGCATAGAAAGTCATAATCCTAGCATGGTAGAGTGGATGCTTCCAAATAGACTTAAAACAAGGTACAGTGGTAATAGCACAAAGGACTTTTCTTCAGTGAACTTTCCAGAACTCAAGTGAGCTAGGTGGTGGTATGAATGGAACAGAGGGAATTCAGGGAAATTAAATGGGACAGGTAGTTTGGCCCAGATCACAAAGAGCTGTTTAAGTCAGTAACAGAGAGGTAATGGAAGCCACTAAAGGACTTCAAAGGAACTAGTAATTGTGTGAAAATCTCTCCTCATGCAAGCTTTAAGGTGAGACAGGCTTTTTCATGGTTATGGTCTCAATGTCTGATACATGGCAATACTGTATTTGTTCAATGAAAGGAAATTTGGGGAGATGTGTATTTTCAAAAGATCATTGACAATGCTATGAATTGGACATATTGAGGATGGAGTCAGACAGGAGTTCCCTGAACTGGACTACCCAGAGACCAAGATCACTTGAACTAAGAAGTGGCAATAGGAGAGAAAGGGCTAAGGGTGCCCGTAGCATTTGAAGACTGACTGGATAAAATACAGTGTTATGAGAATGAAGAACAAATTCCCAGATTCTTGGTGCTATAGTCTGAATTTTGTCCTTTCCATGGTTCGCATTAAAATCTAATCCCTGAGCTGGAGAGATGGTTTAGTGGTTAAGGCACTTGCGTGTAAAGCCTAAGGACCCAGGTTCGATTCCCCAGTACCCATGTAAGCCAGATATACAAGGTGGTGCATGCTTCTGGAGTTCATTTGCAGTGGCTAAAGGTCACGGAGTGCCCATTTGTTCTCTATCTGCCTTTCTCTCTAATACATAATAATTTTTTTAAAAAAATCGAATCTCTGATGTATGTAGTTAGTATGTAGAGGTAGAGGCTTTGGGGCTTGTCTAAATGGGTCTGTGAGGAGTCTAGGAAAGTCCTTGAACCCCAAACCCTGAGTCTGTGTTCATATTTAACCAAAGAATTGGACAAATCAAACGGAGGATAATTTTTTAATTATTATATTTATTTAGGGAAATACAGCACAAGGAAAGAAAAATTGATATACCCATATGGTCTGACAGCCATGTGATGGACCTGGAAGAAAACTTGAAAAGAGAGTTAGAAAAGAAAGTACATGTGGAGGGAGTAGAGATGGGTCAAGGGGGTTCTCCCCTCTTGGCTTGGCCCAGGTGGGCTGGGAGAGGAGGGGAGACTTACCAGAACCTGGAGGCTCAGGAGTAGTTAATGGGCCACCAAGGAGAGGTTGCCCTCCTCTGTTTAAAGTATTTATAACCTTGTGATGGTGGGGCCTACCTCCTGGCTCAGGTGAGTCAGAGAGACAGCCGATTGGTCTGGGCTACAGGCTGGCTCAGGAAGAGGCCAGCCATGGGGATATAAACTGACCAACCACAATGTCAAGATTAGATTTGAATTCTAGGAAAGGAGACCTCCCTCCAGGATGGGGCTCAGGTCTAGGGAACTCCATTAGGCAAGAGATAAGGAGAAGCCAGATTCTTCTCTGATCTCTAGCCAAGGACAGATTGTAAGGACAGCCACCAGTCACCTTAAACTTCCTAACAAAGCTACCTGACTTCCTCTCATTGAGGGTAGAACTCTCATGAATAAGATGAATGCTGGGCTGGAGGGATTTTTGAGCAGTTAAGGCGCTTGCCTGCAAAGCCAAAGGACCCAGGTTCTATTCCCCAGGACCCACATAAGCCATATGCAAAAGGTGGTACATGTGTCTGGAGTTCATTGCCCTTGTGTGCCCATCCTCCCTCTCTATCTGCCTCTTTCTCTCTCTCTCTCAAATAAATAAAAATAAAAGATTAATGCCCTTATACAAGAAGCTGTCCCTTTTACTCTTCTGCCACATGAAGGCACGATCAATCAGGACTAAATTCTCACTAGACACTGAATTTGTTAGAGCCTTGCTCTTGGACTGTCTAGCCTCCAGAATTGTGAGCAGTAATTTACCCAGTGTAAACTATTTTGCTATATCACACTAGCTTCATTATTCATTTTGTTTTGTTTTGTTTTTTTGAGGTAGGGTCTCACTTTGGCCCAGGCTGACCTGGAATTCACTATTGTAGTCTCCGGGTGGCTTTGAACACACGGTGATCCTCCTACCTCTGCCTCCTAAGTGCTGGGATTAAAGGCGTGCATCACCACACCCAGCCATTATTCTTTTTTGTTTGTTTGTTTTTGTTTTTCAAGGCAGGGTCTTGCTCTGCCCAAGCAGATTTGGAATTCGCTATTTAGTCTCAGGGTGGCCTTGATCCTCCTACCTTGGCCTCCCGTGCTGGGATTAAAGGCGTTTGTTTCAAAATCTTCCCGTATTGGGTGGGAGAAGTGGCTCAGGGGTTTAGGTGAGGTGCTTGCTTACAAAGCCTAAAGGCCCAGGTTTGATTTCTAAAACAGAGTCTCTCTTTATAGCTCAGCAGACCTCTAACTCTGGATTCTCCTGCTTCTTGTTTTCCAAGTGCTGGGATTATAGTCCTGAGTGTTCACACTGTAGAGCAGGCTATCTTGGAACTCATTCTGTAGCCCAGGCTGACCTTGAACTCACAGTGATCTATGAAGCTCAGCCTCCCAGAGCTGGGATTAAAGGCGTGTACCACTTTGCCCAGAGCCTATTTAAATATTAACGATCACTTTGCGGTTTTGTTTTGTTTTTTTCGAGGTAGGGTATGGCTCTAGCCCAGGCTGACTTGGAATTCACTACGTAGTCTCTAGGTGACCTTGAACTCACAGTGATCCTCCCACCTCTCCCTCCCTACACCCAGCTTTGGCATTGTTATTCCATACTTTCCTCCTCTTCCATACAGAAAGCCTCAAAAAGAAAAAAGGTGTGTGATCATGTCCCAGCGCATGGGTAAAAATGATCGTTAATGTTTAGGTAGGCTCCGGACGTGGTGGCGCACGCCTTTAATCCCAGCACTCAGGAGGCAGAGGTTGGAGGATCACCATGAGTTCGAGGCCAGCCTGAGACTACAGAGTGAATTCCAGGTCAGCCTGAGCTGGAGCAAAACCCCACCTCGGAAACAAAAAAAACACTAAACAATGGGAAAACTACGTGCAGATACGACGAGCAGAAAGTACTAAATAAGGCAGCAAGGATCAGAAGAACATAGAACCTGGCTGGGAGCATCCTCACCAAGACCCCCTAGGAACCAAAGAACTTGCAGGGTTGCAGGCGGACAACTCGGCCCGCCCAGCAGGCGGCGCCCGGGCACCGCGCGCTCACTGCGGGAGACCCGGCGCCGGAACGCGCGGCCGCGTCACGCGTCTCCGCGCTGCCGCCCCTGCGCCCGCCGGATCACGTGACTCCCTTCGGCGGAGGTGATTGGCCGGCGCGAGGCACGTGTGGCGGGGGCGGGGCGGACCGAGGGGTGGGCCCGGGAGGGGCGGAGCTGGAGGGGGGCCGGTTCCTGGCGCGGGGGGCCGTTGGCTCCAGACAAATAAACATGGAGTCCATCTTCCACGAGAAAGTGAGTGTCCGTCCGCGTTCGGTGGGGAGCTGCCGGCGGCGCGGTGGCGGGGAGTGGGGTGCGGCATCGCCGCCTGCCGGGGCGCCGGGTGCGGTCCGAGGAGCCTCCCCCCACCTCCACCCCCGATCCCGGCCTGGTGGGAAGAGGGGTGCCGCCCGCCTCCTCCGCTCGGGGCGGGGAGCTCTGGCGCTGCGCCCCACTGCATCCTGCGCCCCGGGAGGGAACGGGCACCGGCTCGGGCCGGCGGGTGGGTTCACGGAGCGGGCTCGCCTCGGGCGTCTCCCGTCTTTTTGCCGTCGCTTCTTCGGATTTCTTCTCTTCCCCGGCTCTCCTCGCTCGCGTCTGGGCTGGTCAGAGTCACCTTTCCACGCCTCGCTGGACCCTTCCCAGCTCCACCCACTGCCCCCAGGCCCACCCCCATCCATCCCCCCTCCTCCGAGGAGTAACTTTTGCCTTCTCCCCACCCTGTTCTACCGTGGAATCTCCCGTGCACTTAGATCGTTGGAGGTCGAGCGGTTCTTGTCCCCTGCACCGGGTGGGTGAGCTTTCCGAGGCCGGGGACCCTGGCTCGCCCACGGCAGGCCTGTAGTCCGAAACCCGGTAGTCCCGAAGCCAGGGGGAGTCATCCTGAGAGTTTTTATTAAGGGATGTTTGGGTTTGATTTCTTTTGCTATTCCCATCTTTCCGGATCATCAGGAAATCAGCTTTGTTGTTAGGTTATTAGCGATAGATTGAAATACTTTTGTTGTGATTTGCCTGACTTGTTCTCTCTTTAATTCTTCACTGGCCACATACTTAAAAGGTACTGTTTGTGGCATCCTGAGGAACTGGTCTCTTCTCACATACAATTATCAAGTCATTTGGGTGTGAGTGAAACCGTCCCTAGGACAACTTTGACATACGATATGTTGTTTCATAATAATTTCATGTTTGAAAGGGTTGCTAGTGAATCAATGATTTAGTAAGAGCAAAGGGTTTTTTATTTGTTTGGTTTTGATTTTTCGAGGTAGGGTCTTGCTCTAGCCCAGGCTGACCTGTAAGTCACTATATAGTCTCAGGGTGGCCTCGAACTCACTGCGATCCTATTACTTCTGCCTCCTGAGTGCTGGGATCAAAGGCGTGCCTCACCCCGCTTTGCCAGATTTTATTTTATTAAATGTTTGTGAATGAGTGTTTAGCAGTTGAGGTGCTTGCCTGCAAAGCTAAAGGACCCAGGTTCCACTCCCCAGCATCCATGTAAAGCCAGATGCACAAGATGGCACATATATCTGGAGTTTGTTAGCAGTGGCACCCACATTCTCTATCTGCCTCTTTCTCTCTTTCAAGTAAATAAAATAAAATATGAAACTTTTTTTTATCTATGTATTTGCAAGGAGAGCAAGAGAGAAAACACACCAGGGCCTCTTGCCTCTGCAAATAAACACCAGATGAATGCTTCACTTTGTACATCTGGCTTTATATGGGCACTGGGGAATTAAACCCAGGCTGTCAGGCTTAGCAGGCAAAGTACCTTAACCACTGAGTTATCTCTCTAGTCCACATACTGTCATTTTTGTATGTCCACTTATCTACAAATGTGAACCATTTAGTTATTGAAGAAGGTTGAATTTTGGCCTGTGGGTTAGAATTTGCCATCTCTAATACTGATTAACAGTTACTTTCAGGTTCATGGGTGTTTTGTTGCTGTTCTGGTGCTGGTCTTTTCAAGCAGAGACAGACATAAAGAAAGAGAGAGAGAGAGAGAGATGAATGGGCACATCAGGGCCTCCAGCCATTGCAAACAGACTCCAGATGCATGCACCAGTTTGTGCATCTGGCTTTACATGGGAACTAGAGAATCAAACCCAGGTTGTTAGGCTTTGCAGACAAGTGCCTTAACTGCTGAGCCATCTCTCCAACCCAGTTTCTGTCATTTTGGTTTATTTGGTGTAGTCATTGTATCATCTGAATTGATGCTTTTTTTTTAAAGAAAGTTTTTTAGTGGGGCATGGTGGCACACACCTTTAATCCCAGCACTCGGGAGGCAGGATAGGAGGATCACACTGAGTTCAAGGCCACCCTGACACTACATAGTAAATTCCAGGTCAGCCTGGCCTAGAGAGAGACCCTACCTTAAAAAAAAATTGGGGGGGGCGGCTGGGGAGATGGCTTAGTGGTTAAGGCCCATGCCAGCAAAGCCTAAGGACCCTGGATCAATTCTCCAGGTCCCACGTAAGCCAGATGCACATGGTAGTGTATGCTACTGGACTTCATTTGCAGTGGCTAGAGGCCCTGACATGCCCAATCTCATTTTCTCCCTCTTTCTCTGTTTCTAATAATTAAAAATAAATCTTAAAAAAATTTTTTTACTTATTTTCGAGCATTGAGAGGGGGGCAGAGAGAGTCACACCATGGCCTCCTGCCATTGCAAACAAACCCCAGATGCAAGCGTTACTTTACATGGGTACTGGGTTCTTGAACCTGGGCTGTCAGGCTTTGCAAGCAAACACTTTGTTTGTTTGTTTGTTTGTTTGTTTGTTTGTTTGTTTGTTTTTTGAGGTAGGGTCTCACTTTAGCTCAGGCTGACCTAGAATTCACTATGTAGTCTCAGGGTAGCCTTGAACTCTTGGTGATCCTTCTACCTCTGCCTCCCAAGTGCTGGGATTAAAGGTGTGCACCACCATGCCCGGCAAGCAAACATTTTAACCACTGAACAATCTCTACAGTCCTGAATTGATACTTTTTAAAATTTGTATGTGTGTTTGGTGTGTGCACATGGATGCAGAGGCTCTAGGCAAAGATCAGGTGTCCTTCCCTATCACTATGTCCCTGAGAGTTTCACACTGAGTCAGGATCTGCCATTATTTGGTCAGACTAGCTGACCAGCAAGCACCAGGGATTCTACTGTGTCTGCTCCCCTCAAGACTGGGGCTCTGGACATGTATGGCCAGGCCCAGCATCCTGTGGGTGCTAGGGTTTGAAGTCAAGTCACTTCTGCTTGTACAGCAAGTGCTCTTACCCACTGAGCCATCTCCCTGGCCCCTGAACTGCTAACCACAGAGTATGAGAAGATGCTGAGTGTTGGCTTTGGACAGCCGCTCTGCCGTTCTGTGACTGTGACTCCTAGCTGTCTTTAAGATACTTGGGCTTTAGGAAAAGTCAAATTTCAAATAATTGACTTGAGGAACTGGTTACAACACAGACTTTGAAACCTCTGCCTGGGCCTGAACTGGCTCTGCCACAAGCTACTGGTATGGCTCTTATTACTTCTGTTTTCACCTCTAAAGTGTAAGGATACCTGAAAGTTAGACAGGCCTTGAAACCACCTGAAAGTCAATGCTACGGAAGCACTAGCAGTAGGGTAACTTAGATCCTTGTGTTTGCTGGACCCCGTACTATGGGGTGGAAAGAAAAGGGCCGAGGGTGTAGTAGCTCTGTGGTAGAGTGTTTGGGCAAGAGTTCAATCTTTAGTTCAAAACAACAAAAATGCTAAGAGGTGGGAAGCACTAAGCATTAAAGAGGTGGAGACTAAAGACTTCTCACCATCATAGCTGTGACTTGAGAGATAGTGACCTAAGCCATAGTTCTTACCCTGCTATGAAAATTGAATATCCCCAAAGCCATTTCTGAGCACACTTAGGGTTGCAT
Organism: Orientallactaga sibirica; assembly: GCA_036365145.1. Classification (NCBI taxonomy): domain Eukaryota; kingdom Metazoa; phylum Chordata; class Mammalia; order Rodentia; family Dipodidae; genus Orientallactaga; species Orientallactaga sibirica. Next base: position 6,904,158 of record JAEOAD010000038.1, on the reverse strand, counting down.
TGCAAGACAGGGTGGTGATTTGGTTATAGCTCTCTTTTGATTTTATGAACTATCTTGGTAGAAATGGAAGTGCAATGTGTTTATCCTCAACAATAAAGTCTGAGTGAGAGAGAGGCAGATAGAATGGGCACACTAGGGCCAATAGCCATTGCAAATGAACTCCAGGTACATGCACCACCTTCTGCATTTAGCTTACGTGTGTACTGGGTAATCAAACCTGGGTCCTTAGGCTTTGCAGGCAAGTGCCTTAACCGCTAAGCCATCTCTCCAGCCCCTAAACTCATTTTTTATAGTGAGTATGTTTTATCATATTTTTGGATGTCATTATTTCTATTTGATTTTAAATATGGTGACCAAAGTTTATGAACTTCAAACTGAAGCATATATCCTAGGCGACATACCTTGCCAGACTAGGAAGATAAACTTAATCTAGCTCCAGCTCAAGGAATCTCGACGCTGCCTTTCTGTTCTATCATGTACATGTACCATGTATCTGTTTAGGCAGTGACCTTTTGTTCCTAGAGTGTTGATTCATCAGGAAAAATGGGTCTCTTACAAGGTGGTGCACTTTGGGGTCACTATATGCCAAGTAACATAGCTCAAAGCATATGACATGATGTCAGGCAAGTTGAATTAAGAAATAGACTTTGGGGCTGGAGGGATGGCTTAGCGGTTAAAGCTCTTGCCTGCAAAGCCAAAGGACCCAGGTTCGATTCCTCAGGACCCATGGAAGCCAGATCCACAAGGTGGTGCATGCATCTGGAGTTCGTTTGCAGTGGCTAGAGGCCCTGGTGCGCCCATTCTCTCTTTCTCTCTCAAATAAATAAAATTCTTAAAAAAGAAATAGGACTTTATTGGGAAAAGGCAGAGGGCCAGGGTTAGCAGAATGAAGTATGATTGCCTTCCAGAAAGGATCTGTGTTCACTGGAGAGACCTCATCCACCCCCGGGTCTCCCTTGCTCTTCAGTCTGAGTCAACGCTGTTGGGAACAGAGGGGGACTAGCTGGCTCTCAGTGATAGGCAGTCTGGATTTGGAGGCCGGGGCAGTTATGTGTAAAAGCTAGTCACCCACTACCAGAAGCCCTCAGGCCCAAAGGAAATTGTACCTTCCTTCTATGAAGAGGGAGCTAATGATCCCATGGAGAGCAGAACTTGCATGCAACTCCTCTTGTCTTGTCTGTGTGTGAGCTCTTCTGCTCATTACACACCACATAATATGGTAGTCTGCAGAGTTCGCTGTAGAGAACCTCAGTGCCAGAACTGAAGGAATGTGACAGGACTGTTCTCACACCATATTTATTTATTTATTTATTTATTTATTTATTTATTTATTTATTGGTTTTTCAAGGTAGGGTTTCACTCCACCTCAGGCTGACCTGGAATTCACTATGTAGTCTCAGGGTGGCTTTGAACTCACAACAATCCTCCTACCTCTGCCTTACAAGTGCTGGGATTAAAGGCATGCGCCACCTCACCCGACTCCAATTCTTTCCTTAAAAAACAATTGTTTATTTGCATGTGTGTTGAGGGTGGGAAGGATCTCTTGCCACTGCAAACAAATTCTTGTCTGATTTACATGGTGGCTTGGGAATTGAACCCAGGCCAGCAGGCCTTGCAAGCAAGCACCTTCAACCTCTGAGCCATTTCCCCAGTCCCTGTATCATTTCTTGACATTTTAAACTTCAGGGGCAGGCTTTTAGGTCAAATAGAGATTATCTTGTTAGAAGAATATCCTTTCTGCAATAGTAATGTACCATGGAATCTCCAAAAGTGAATTGATTGTGGGTCTGAAAACTCAGAGGCTAAGTGTTTGTAGGGTAGTTTTTAGTAATAGATGAGGCTTGATAGATTAAGTTTTGTTTGTTTGTTTTTCCAGTAGGGTCTCACTCTAGCCCAGGCTGACCTGGAATTCACTAGTCTCAGGATGGCCTCGAACTCACAGCAATCTTCCTATGTCTGCTACCCACGTGCTAGGATTAATGGCATACACCACCATGCCTGGCTCTATAGATGAAGTTTTACTGTAAATCATTTCTAAGGGTTTTTGGTTTTGGTTTTTTTTTTTTTTTTTTTTTTTTGAGGTAGGGTCTCACTCTAGCCCAGGCTGACCTGGAATTCACTCTGTACTCTCAGGGTGACCTCGAACTCACAGCAGTCCTCCTACCTCTGCCTCCCAAATGCTGGAATTAAAGGCGTGTGCCACCACTCCTGGCTAAGTTTTTGATCATATATCTAAATAACTAAAGTAAATGTATGTAAAGAAAATGCATGTACCTTTGTAAATTAGGTTTGCCTAAGGCTTAAAAGGTATGTGTTAACTATATTAAAAGTTAGCCTAATCCCAGGCTTAAAGGCAGAGGTAGAAGGATCATGTGTTAACCACCCTGAGATTAAAAGGTCAGCCTGGCCCAATGAGACCCTGGAGAAATGGCTTAGCAATTGGAGAGATGGCTTAGCAATTAAGCGCTTGCTTGTGAAGCCTAAGGACCCTGGTTTGAGGCTCAATTCTCCAGGACCCATGTAAGCCAGATGCACAAAGTGGTGCGTACATCTGGAGTTCATTTGCAGTGGCTGGAGGCCGTGGCACACCCATTCTCTCTCTCTGTCTGCCTCTTTGTCTGTCGCTCTCAAATAAATAAATAAAATTTTTTTTAAAGTTAATGAAAAATTTTTTTATTTTTTAAAATTAAAAAAAAATTATTTGAGAGGGGGAAAGAGGCAGAGAGAGAGAATAGGTGTGCCAGGGCTTCCAGCCACTGCAAAAGAATTCCAGATGCATGTGCCCCCTTGTGCATCTGGCTTACATGGGTTCTGGGGAATCGAACCAAGGTCCTTTGGCTTTGCAGACAAGTGCCTTAACCTCTCAGCCACCTCTCCAGCCCCATTTTTAAAACGTTTTTATTGGCAGCTTCCATAATTATAGATAATAAACTATGATGATTCTTTCCCCTCCCCTACTTTCCCTTTCACAAATCTACTCTCCTTCATATCCGCTACGTCTCTTAATTGGTCTCTCTTTTATTTTGATGTCATTTTCTCCTACTGTCATAAGGGTCTTGTGAAGGTAGTAGTAGGCATTGCGAGGTCATGCATATCAAGGCCAATTTGTGTCTGGAAGAATGCATTGTAAGCTCTTCCTTTGGCTCTTACATTCTTTCCATCACCTCTTCTGCAATGGACCCTGATCCTTGGAAGGTGTGATAGAGATGTTTTCAGTGCTGAACACTCCTCTGTCAATTCTTCTCATCACTATGGTGCCTTTTGGGTCATCCCAGTGGTCACCACCATCTGAAAAGCTTCTCTAACCCAAAATGAGAGTAGCATTAATATATGGGTATGAATGTTAAGAAAAGTGCTTACGGGGCAGCGTGGCGAGCATAATATATGCATTTAGCCAGACAAGAGCAGGCTTCACACTCCTAGGGCTCATGACCACCTCTGCCATAGGCTTTTTTTTTGTTGTTGTTTTTTTGTTTTTTTGAGGTAGGGTCTCACTCCAGTCCAGGCTGACCTGGAGTTCACTATGTAGTCTCAGGGTGGCCTGAACTCATGGCAGTCCTCCTACCTCTGCCTCCCGAGTGCTGAGATTAAAGGCGCCATAGGCTTTTGATGAGGTTTTCAGTACCAGGCATGTATTGCCTCCCATGGAGCAAGCTTTCAGTCCAGTTAGAGAGTTGCTTTCCCCCCATAACAGACATACCATTATTGCACCTGTTGGCTTATGTGGCCTAGCTGACCAAACTTAAGGCTTGCAGTGTCCACCGTTATCACCATTGATGACCTCTTTCTCCCATAGGGCTGCATGCAGCATAGCTTTTTCCAGCTTTCTGCCAGCTAGTCTACAGGGAGGAGGTTTCCAGCTCAGCTCCAGCTTGATTTCACAGTGACCTTGTAGCCTAAGCATGTGCAGTCTTCAGCAATAGGGTCTTATCATCTATTTCTGGTGGGAATCGAAGAACCTTGGCAATGGCCTGTAATGTTTGGAGCACATCAGGGACCTCCTGGAATGATTGTATTTTTTAGGAGGAGATGCTGTATAAATCTGCTTAGTGAATCACATTTGAATTTCTTCTTTTGGACATACTAGCAAGAAGGCTCACTTTGTGCTCAGCATTGCCTGAATAATCTATTGCAAGGAGAGTATTTCAGCCCTGTGGAATTATCCTCAATTGCACATCAGCTAGACGAAGAAGAAAGGATGAGAATGGCAGAAGGAGGAGTTACAAGTGAAGACTACCGCACATTTTTGCAGGTACTAATTTTTACATTCACTAAATCACATTTCTTAAAATGTGGGTACTGTTTAGATGATGAGCCATTCTTCCCATAGGAATCTGACTTGTTAATTATAGCTCTTTTCTTCACTTTATATGTGGGAATGCACAGTGTGTTCTTTTAAATACATGCACTAATGACAGTTTTTCTTCTTTCCTCATCCCCCTGCAACTACCTATCAAAATGGAACAGCAGCCTTCTGGAAATATGGATGACAGTGGCTTCTTCTCTATTCAAGTAAGTAGTCAAAAGCATGTCAAAGGCACAGCAGTGCTCAAAAGCATAAGATTATAGAGGCTGGGGAGGGAAAGGAATGGCTTAGTGGGTAAAAAAAATGCTTGTTGCACATGCATGATGATCTGAGTTCAAATCCCCAGGACCCATGTAAAAGCTGAGCATGGTAGCATGTACCTGTAATCCCAGAGCTGTGCCAGGGGAGATGGAGGATTCCTGGGGCTTGCTGACTTAGCTAGTCTAGCCTAATTGGTGAGTTCCAGGTTCAGTGAGAAACCCTGTCTCCAAAAGTAAGGTGGTGGGGGCTGGAGAGATGGCTCAGTGGTTGAAAGCACTTCCTGTGTACGCATGAAGACCAGAGGTCTGAAAGACAGCTCAAGGTCAATCCTCAGGACTCACATAAACAGCTGGGCATGGCCATGTACATTTGTGATCACAGCCTTATGGGGAACAGAGACCCAAGAATTGCCAGAGCTTGTGAAAATTGCAAGCTCCAGAATCAGTAAGAGATTTTGGCTCAAATAAGAAGAAAAAGAAGGGGGGGGGGGGAAGCTGCTGGCTTAGCAGTTAAGGCGCTTGCCTGCAAAGCCAAAGGACCCATGTTCGACTCCCCAGACCCACATAAGCCAGATGCACAAGGGGGCACACGCATCTGGAGTTCATTTGCAGTGGTTGGAGGCCCTGGCACACCCATTCTCTCTCTCTGTACCTGCCTATTTCTGTATGTCTCTCTCTCAAATAAATAAAAATAAAATATTAAAAAAAGAAGAAGAAGGGGCTGGAAAGATGAGCAGTTAAGGCACTTGTGTGCAGTGCCTAAAAACCTGGATTCAGTTCCCCAGTACTTATGCAAAGCTAGATGTACAAGTGGTGCACTTGTCTGGAGTTCATTTGCAGTGGCTAGAGGCCCTGGTGCACCCATTCAGATTCTGTCTCTCTTTCTCCTCTCTCTCTCTTTCTCTCTCTCCATACAAATAAATAAATAAAATTAAAAAAAAAATCAAAAGCAGCAGAAGAGGGAAGGAGCGGGATACATTCCCATCTGGCTACAAGCCAAAAAAAAAAAAAAGGTAAGTCAGGTATGGTGCACACCTTTAATCCCAGCACTGGGGAGACAGGTAGTAGGATCACCATGAGTTCAAGGCCAGCCTGGGACTACAGAGTGAGTTTCAGGTTAGCCTGGGCTAGAGTGAGACCTTACCTCTAAAATATGCGCCCCCCCAAAAGGCGTGATTGTGCACACCTTTAATCCCATCACTCAGGAGGTAGAAAAATCACTGTGAGTTCAAGGCCACCCTGACACTACCTAGTGAATTTCGGGTCAGCCTGGGCTAGAGCGAGACCCTACCTCAAAATAACAAAAAAATAAAATAAAATAAAATGTGAAGAGCAATTCTAGTAGGACGCCTGCCATCAGCCTTTGCCCTCTGCACATGTGTACCACACACATAAAAACAAGGGATACCCTGCCTCAAAAAACAAACAAAAAAAGGGATATACTCAAACGTATTGGATTTTTTTTTTTTTTTTTTTTTTTTTTGAGGTAGGGTTTCAGTCTAGCCCAGGCTGACCTGGAATTCACTATGTAGTCTCAGGGTGGCCTTGAACTCCTGGCGATCCCCCTACCTCTGCCTCCCGAGTGCTGGGATTAAAGGTGTGTGCCACCACACCTGGCAGTATTGTATTTTTATATAGATAATATTATTGTAGAATCTTTATTTATTTGTGTATTTTTTTTCCCCAAGGTAGAGTCTCACTGTAGCCCAGGCTGACCTGGAACTTATTCTCTAGTCTCAAGCTGGCCTTGAACTCACAGTGTTCTGCCTCCTGAGTGCTGGGATTAAAGGCCCGCATCACCACTTCCAGTAAAATCTTCCTTTTTAGAATAGAGGTTTACTTGGTTTGACATTGAGTGATGCCCTACCTGGTTTGAAGCTTGCTGTGTAGATAAACCTGACTTCAGACTTGAAGTGATCCTCCTGCCTCTGACCCCTGGTGCTGGGATTATAGGTATGTTCCACCATACCCAACTTAGAACAGGGCTTTTAAAAAATCACCTTTTGAGAGAGAGTGTTTAATTTGCATCAAGGTACTAATAACTTAATTCTAATAAGTTCCAGTGCTGCACACTTCTTACCTCAAGTAAATTTGAGAAAAGGGAAGTATTTCAAAGCTTTCATTCATATCAGTAGATTTCACAGGATTGGATTCCTTTAGTCTACCTTGTAGATTTTGATCTTTTTTCTTTTTAAATTTATAGCTTTTTTTAGTAGAGCATGTTGGGAATCTACCCCAGGGCCCCCACGCATAGAGACGAAACCTGCCATTGTGCCCTACCCCAAATTCTTAGGCTCCTTTTAATCTATAGTTGTTTTTACAGAGTTTGGGAGGGCACATATTAACTTTGCTGTATACTAGGGACATTTGTTATTTTCTCTTTATTATGTCCAAAGGAGAAGAGGAAGGAAGGATTTATTTCAGTGTACAGTCAGGTCACAGTCTATCATGGTGGCAGCAGCTTGAGGCAGCTGCTTACAGTCAGGAAGCAGAGAGTGATGAGTGCTGTTACTCAGCTTGCTTTCTCCACTTTACTCAGTCTGGGACCCCGGCCCCTGGAATGGTGCCACCCACAGTTAGGGTTGTTGTTTTCACCTTAGTTAGCCTAATGTAGAAAACCTCTCACAGACATTCCCAGACATTTACTTTCATAGTTTTTCTAAATCCTGTCATATTGACAACCAGAGGCTAACCACACTAGGCAAGTACTGTACTCTACCAGGGAGTAGTCTCAGCAGCGGTGTATTTTTTTTTTTAATAAACTTTTAAATCTTTTTATTTGCAAGGAGAGAGGAGAGAAGGTGTATGTGTGCACACCAGGGCCTCTTGGCATTGCAAACCAACCCCAAATGTTTAACTCCTATGAAAGACCTCCCTCCCAGGAGGGGTCATGACTGTGGATAAACGGTTCTACAGAACTAGGCAAAAAAGAGGTCAGATTGGGGCCCGGAGAGATGGCTTAGCGGTTAAGTGCTTGCTTGTGAAGACTAAGGACCCTGGTTTGAGGCTTGATTCCCCAGGACCCATGTAACCAGATACACAAGGTGCCGGCCGCGTGTATCTGGAGTTCATTTACAGTGGCTGGAGGCCCTGGTGCACCCATTCTCATCTGTCTGCCTCTTTCTCTCTCTGTCTGTCTGTGACTGTCAAATAAATAAACAAAAAATTACCCATTGCAAACTTTCCTGCCCTTTTCACCTTCAGGGGTCCAGTCACTCTAACTCTACCCCACCCTCCAGGCTTTGCATGCCAAGTGCCTTTAATCGCTGAGCCATCTCTCTAGCCCTGGTGTAACGTTTGTTGTTTTGATTTGTTTTTCGGTCTCAGTGGGTTGCTTTGTAGCCCGGCCTGGCCTCATACTTTGGCAGTTCTCCATCTCAGCTTCCCAAGTGCCACCACACCTGATAGCATCGTGTACTTGAGGTTCTTTTATCTGTGGATCTTTCATTCTGAGAATGTGAGACCTGTCCATGTTCTTTTAGAACCTCCCTTGAAGTACCTGTTTCTACAAATAACTATTTATGTTCCCTTTGTACTACCCGCTGAGGCTCCTCGTTGAGCAACATTCCACCCAGTGCTTCCCTGTGTCACTGTGAGGGTTCTTACAGCTGGGCTGAGTGCAGAGGGCAGAGATGGCCTAACCCTTGCCATCGTCCCTGTGTGGTACTGCTCTCGTTCCAGTTCACATTTGTCACTACCTTGCATTTACTTTTCATCTGCTCTGCTACCTATTCTGCTTGCTTCTTTATTGCCTCCCTCGGAAGAAGGTTTCAGAATTTTTTTCTCAGTTTGAAATAACTAGATTTAACTTTAGTTCCCATGTTAACAGATGTCTAAGATGTATAAAACTTTCCATTAGAATCTGCACGGAGAACTTGTTTTAATGCATGTGTGCTCACTGGCATTGAAGGAGTTTGTATGTGTATGGCACATTTTTTTGTAAGAGCAGCATCCACGGGCTGGAGGGATGGCTTAGCAGTTAAGGCATTTGTCTGCAAAGCCAAAAGACCCAGGTTCGATTCCACAGGACCCACGTTAGCCAGATGCACATGGGGGTACACACGTCTGGAGTTCCTTTGCAGTGGCTGGAGGCCCTGGCGCGCCCATTCTCTCTCTCTCTCCCTCTTTCTCTCTGTCAAATAAATAAAAATAAAATATTTTTTAAAAAGAACAGCATCCACAAGGTGAAATGCACATCTCAATGCCAAAGGCAGCTTTTATTTAGGAATTGTGTGGTTCTGTAGAATCTCAGAAAGCTGGTGTAAAATGTAATTATTTACAGTACATATGCATATGTTATTTATAGATTTAGTGATATATTGTTGGAGACAACACTTTTAAAAACCTACATCCTTCTAGAAGTTTACATACAAAATATAGTTGTTTACACAACTAATGTGGCTATGCTATTTAAATTTGGAATTGAATGGTTTAGCTTATGAAAAGTTGCTATTTTTTTTGACAGGTTATAAGCAATGCCTTGAAAGTTTGGGGTTTAGAACTAATCCTGTTCAACAGTCCAGAGTACCAGAGGCTCAGAATTGATCCTATGTAAGACTTTTCTTCCCTTACATTTCTTCCCCTAAATTTAACTTTTAAAGCTACAATTTCTGAATGAAGAAAAATACATTATAAATGCCTTTGCTTTAATGTTGCATTTCATTCCCTTGGACTTCCCTAATTCATCTTCTTGGTACCCGTGAGCATCTGCCCTCTACGCTTTGTGACACCACAGTATCAGTGGTAGCACAGCTGACCCAAGTGGTGTGGGAGGCTATCATTGGTATGACATCACTAAGTTGCTATGGATAGAGGTTCATACAATTATGTGATTAAATAAAAGAAACATATTTAAATGTATCCTAAATGATAAATTTGATATAGTGCTTGCTAGTATACAAAATAAGTGAACTCATAATATTCCAGCTTAACAGTGTGCATTTTTTTCTTTTCTAGAAATGAAAGATCATTTATATGCAATTATAAAGAACATTGGTTTACAGTTAGAAAATTAGGAAAACAGGTAATATTTCTACTTCTTTCTTGTCTTTTTCCTTCTTTATTATCCATTTGAAACTAAAATGTAAGAGATAGGTGCCTTTAAAGTGAAATTGACAAGTAGTGTGTTGGGCATGGATTCAGTCCTTTTTCTTTCTTTTTTCTTTTTTCTTTTTTCTTTCTTGGTGCTGGACTGTAACCCAGAGTCTTGTGCTCTACTACCCTAGCCTGGATTCAGTCTGGATAGATAGAAATGAAATTTGTCTAAGGCCGTGCCACCCTGGACATGTCCGATCTTGTCTGATCTTGGAAGCTAAACAGGGTCGGGCCTGGTTAATATTTGGATGGGAGAAATGAAATTTGCCTTTTTTATTTTTATTTTTTGGTTTTTCAAGGTATGGTCTCACTCCAGCCTAGGCTGGCCTTGAACTTATGGTGATCATCTGGACTCCACTACTGGCAGCATACTTAATTTGGGACACTTGTTTACAGGGATTTGCATAGATAATCCTCTCTGAAGGTACCCAAGACTCTGCACCAACTGTATTTCAGTCTTGCTTGCACGGTTGAATCCTGTCGCAATGGCAGTTAGGGTGTTCGTTATGGCTCTGCTCTCATCACATTTGACTGCATAAAAGGGAGTGACACTAGGAAGAGCTTTTAACCACCTTAGATGTTTCTTCGGAATGTATCCAAGGTCCACAACATAAAAAGCATCCTTCCAGGTCAGCCTGGGCTAGAGTGAGACCCTACCTTGGAAAACTAAAAAAAAAATTTTTTTTGGTCCAGAATGTCCTTGGCAGTAAAGCCTTCCTCAAGGATGTGGTCAGTCTCTTCCTTGTTGAAGTTGTTCATGGTTTCTCAATGTACCTATGGAAACTAAGAGATGGAATGAAGGAAATTATTCCCAGGTTCTCAAAGGCAATTATCCAGGAATTTCAAATTTTGTGTCCTTGAAGCAGGAGTCGAAATGTTCTCATAAGGCCTGGGTGTTGCGGGCCGCCCATGCCCGTGCTGGAGCCCCTGCCTGAGCCCAAGGAGCACTGGGCCACCTGCCAGTCACCTCGCTCCCGCCTGCTAGAGATGCCACCCAGCCAGAGGTGGCGCTGAGCTGCTGGCTGAGGGCGACCCAAGCGGTGACGGTGGAGATGGTGGCGGCCGCGAGCGACTGACCCCTCTGGATCATGTTTGTGTCATTAGAAAATTATGATTCAGCCGGGCTTGGTGGCACACGCCTTTAATCCCAGTACTCAGGAGGCAGAGGTAGGAGGATCACTGTGAGTTCGAGGCCACCCTGAGACTACAGAGTGAATTCCAGGTCAGCCTGAGTGAAACCCTACCTTGAAAACCAAAAAGAAAGAAAGAAAGAAAATTATGACTTGGTATTTTTCTTCTGTATTTTCACTCAACTATTACGGGCTGAAGATGAAGACTTGAATCCTACAAGTACCTTTGTTTTGATTTGTAGAAATGTATTATTTTGAGGCTTTAACATTTTTAGCTCTTCAAAATTGATTTTCAGCTAGTTTTTCTTTGACAGATGCAGAAGATGGCAAGCTTTGGCTTGTTATTCTAGGTATTGACTTGTGCTTTTGTTTAGAATGAGCTTTTCCCTGCCAGTGCTTTCTGTTGGAGGTCCCTGTGCAAGGAAAGAATGACTGGAGGCACATCATTGGCAGTGTCAAAAGCCAAGAAAATACGTCTCATGATACTGACCTTAGCTTTGGAAGTTTTTGCATAGTTCCAGTTAATATAGGACACAAAGCCGGGTGTGGTTGTGCACACCTTTAATCCCAGCACTTGGGAGGCAGAGGTAGGAGGATCACCATGAGTTTGAGGCCAGCCTGAGAATACGTAGTGAATTCCAGGTCAGCCTGGGCTAGAACCAGACCCTACGTTGAGAAACCAAAATAAATAAATAAGTTAAGATGGGACACATACAAAAGTTGAAGCTAAATGTGAGTTACGTACAGTGGTGGTTTAGTTATCTTGTTGAAATAAGTCAATTATAAATGTTCTTCCTGAAATGTCTAGTTTTCTTATAATTGGGGTATTTTGACTAGAGTTATCAAAAGTGAGAAATCATTGAACAGTTGTTACTTTTTCCCATGTCAGTGAGATATGACCAGGAGTGCTACCCTGGTACTTTGCTGTAGTTCTGCAATTGTGGTGGTTTTGTTTTGCTCTAAGCAAGGTCACACACTCTAGCCCAAACTGATCTGGAACTAGCTCTGTAACCCAGGCTGGCCTAGAACTCACTGCAGTCCTCCTACCTCAGCCATCTGAGTACTGAGATTAATGGCATGTGCCACCATGCCCAGATAGGTCTGATACTTTGAACAAATATTTAATTATTGGTATCAATAAAATGCTATCAGATTCTGCTCTTTAGGGAGACCTAAAGTTTATGGCTTAAAGAAAACTTTTTTTTCCAAGGTAGGGTCTATCTCTAGGCCAAGGTGAACTGGAATTCACTGTATAGTATCAGGCTGGCTTTGAACTCATAACAGTCCTCCTACCTCTGCCTCCCAAGTGCTGGGATTAAAGGTGAGCACCATCATGCCTGGCTTTTTTTTATTTTTTTTAACCAATTTAAAGGTAACTTTAAAAAATATTTTATTTATTTATTTATTTGAGAGAGAGTGAGAGAAAAAGAGGCAGTGAAAGAGAGAGAATGGGTGCATCAGGTCTCTTACTGCAAATGAACTTGAGACTCATGTGCCACCTTGTGTATCTGGCTTTACATAGATCCTGGGGAATTGAATTTCAGTCCTTAGGCTTTGCAGGCAAGCTCCTTCACCACTGTGCCATCTCTCCAGTCCCTAAAGGAATCTTATTTATTTATTTAGTTAGTTTTGGTTTTTCGAGGTAGGTCTCACTCTAGCTCAGGCTGACCTGGAATTTACTATGTAGTCTCAGGGTGGCCTCGAACTCATGGTGATCCTCCTACCTCTGCCTCTCAAGTGCAGGGATTAAAGGCGTGTGCCACCACGCCCGGCTTTAAAGGAAACTTTTAAAAAAATATATTTAATTAATTTATTTATTAGAGAGAGAGTGAGAGGGAAAACTTTTGTTTTGTTTTTAGTTTTTTTGTCTGTTTGTTATTTATTTGGTTTTTCGAGGTAAGGTCTCACTTTAGCCCACACTGATCTGGAATTCACTATATAGTCTCAGGGTAGCCTTGAAAGCTCTTGATGATCCTCCTACCTCTGCCTCCCAAGTGCTGAGATTAAAGGCATGCACCACCACCTGGCTTTGTTTTTGTTTTTTCAAGATAGGGTCTCACCCTGGCCCAGGCCGACCCGGAATTCACTGTGTAGTCACAGTGATCCCCCTACCTCTCTGCCTCTCAAGTGCTGAGATTAAGAGCATGCATCATCACACCTGGCAACAGGAAACTTTTTATTATTATTATTAATTTTTTTTTTTTTGGAGAGACACAGAGAGAGAGAGAGAGAGAGAGAGAGAGAAGACAGGTGGGCGCGCCAGCAGTGTCTCAGCTGCTGAGAACGAAATCCAGATGTGTGCGCCCCCTTGTGGGCAAGTGCGGCATTGCACCCTTGCGTCACTTTGCATCTGGCTAAACGTGGGCCCTGGAGATTGGAACCCCTGGAGATTGGAACCACTGGAGATTGGAACCAGTGTTCTTAGGCTTAGGAGGCAGGTGCCTTAACCCCTAAGCCATCTCTCCAGCCCAGGAAACTTTTTTAAAAAATTATTAATTATTAATTTATTTGTTTATTAGCAAGAGACAGAGAATATATGGGTGAAGGCCTCTTGCTGCAGACAAATTGCCAATGTATATGTCACTTTGTGCATCTGGCTTTAGGTGGATATTGGGGAATCAGTCAGCCTGCAGGCTTTGCAAGCAAGTGCCTTTAACTGAGTAGCTATATCTCCCCTGTCCCTGTCTTAAGTTTGTTTTGTTTTGTTTTTCAAGGTAGGGCCTCATTCTAGCTCAAAGTGGCATGGAACTTACAGTGATCCTCCTTCCTTGGCCTCCTAAGTGGTCGATTAAAGTTGAGTGCCACCACGCCAGCCTTTAGTGTTTTAAAATACATTATTCAGTACTATTAAGAATTGCAGGGGCTGGAGAGATGGCTTAGTGGTTAAGGCGCTTGCTTGCAAAACCAAAGGACCAGGTTTGATTCCCCAGTACCCACATAAAAGCCAGATGCACAAGGTGGGGCATGTGTCTTCAGTTCATTTGCAGTGGCTAGAGGCCCTGGCATTCCCATTCTCTATCTGCATCCCCCTCAAATAAATAAATAAATAAATAAATAAATAAATAAATAAGAAAGATATTTTTAAAAGTCTAAATTTGTAGTATTTCCATTATTTAGACAATCTGACTAAATATGTGAGTTTCTTTTGTTACATATAATGTAACTGACTTAAATATTGATTTTTTTTTCTAGTGGTTTAACTTGAATTCTCTATTGACGGGTCCAGAATTGATATCAGACACATACCTGGCACTTTTCTTGGCTCAGTTACAACAGGAAGGTAAAGACTGACATTTCTGTGTTATCATTCAAAATAGCTAAACAAAAATTGTCATGAGATGTGAGTGAGAATGAGAGTGCAACATAGTTCAATGTGAGAACTCCCCTAAGACTAGACCTTCCTTTGGAGCCCTTCTAGGTCATAGCTTTTTCCATAATAGCATCCTCCATATCACAGGACTGAGAGGAGAGACCGGATGTTCTTCTCATTCCTCTTTGCCCATCTAGGCCATTATTCGTCCCTCTGGCTCCTTTGAATTACATTTCCCAAGATTTAAGTATCCTCTACCCTTTAGCAGCATCTGTGAACTCCCTCCACTTTCATTAGAAATTTTTATTTAGAGTACCAATTCAATTCCTCCTTTCTGCCTTCCTCCCTTTTCTCGCCCTCTTTCTGATGTTCTCTACCTTAAATCATTTCTAGTGAAGTCTATATCAATAATTAATCTGGGGCTGGAGAGATGGCTTAGTAGTTAAGGCATTTGCCTGCAAAGCCAAAGGATCCCAGTTCGATTCTCCAGGACCCATGTAAGCCAGATGTACAAGGGGGCACATGCATTTGGAGTTCATTTGCAGTGGCTGGAGGCCCTGGCATGCCCATTCTCTCTCTCTCTCTCTTTTTTTTTTTTTTTTTTTTTTGGTTTGCAAGGTAGGATCTCACTCTGGTCCAGGCTGACCTGGAATTAACTATGTAGTCTCAGGGTGGCCTCGAACTCTCAGCGATCCTCCTACCTCTGCCTCCCGAGTGCTGGGATTAAAGGCGTGCGCCACCACGCCTGGCTTCTTTCTCTTTCTTAAATAAATAAATAAAATATATTTAAATATATTTAAAAAATAATAATTAAGCCGGGTGTGGTGACATGTGCCTTTAATCCCAGCACTTGGGAAGTAAAGATAGGAGGATTGCCGTGAATTTCAGGCCAGCCTGAGCTAGAGTGAGACCCTACCTCGAAAAAAACCAAAAAATAAATAGTAATTAATAATAATAATAATTTGGCACCTTCTTTCAAAGGTCTTTTTGTTGTTGTTTTTTTAAGGTAGGGTTTCACTGTAGCCCAGGCTGACTGGGACTTTAGTATGTAGTCTCAGGGTGGCCTTGAACTCATGGCGATCCTCCTACCTTTGCCTCCTGAGTGTCAAAGATCATTTTCTTCATTATTGCCTTCCCTTTACATATCAGCATAAGCAGCTTCAAATACTAATTACAAGAATTTTATTCTTTTTGGAAAATCACCAGGCATGGTAGCACATGCCTTTAATCCTAGCACTCAGAAGGCAGAAGTAAGAGGATCACCCTGAGTTCGAGGCTACCCTGAGACTACATAGTGAATTCCAGGCCGGCCTGGGCTAGACCGAGACCCTACCTTGAAAAAGCAAAAAATAAAATTTTTGTTGTTTATTTGAGAGAGAAAATGAGTATGGGTGCACCAGGGCCTCTTGCCACTGCATACAAACTCCAGACGCACGGGCCACTTTGTGTGCCTGACATTTTATGTGGGTACTTAGTAGGCTTTGCAAGCAAGAGACTTTTAACTGCTCAGCCATCTCCCCAGTTTAGCATCCTATTCTTTGACTGTCACCTGTATTACTTTTTATTTTTGTATATGATGTGTGTGTGTATACACACGTGTGTGTGCCCTGAAACATGTGAGCAGGATAGAAGACAATCTTGGGGTGTTGTTCGTCTCCCTCTACTTTGTTTGAGACAGGGTTTCTGTTGTCATTTTCCTGTGTGAAGGCCAGAGTAACTGGCCTGTGAGCTTCAGGATTCTCCTGACTCCACCTCCCATTGCTGCATTGCATCGGGATTACTGAAGCATGCACCACTGTGAATGTGACTTTTTACATGGGTGCTGGGGATCCAAACTGTGGTCAGCCAGCTTTCAAAGTAAAGGCCTTTAGCTACTGACCCATCTACCCAGTTCCCTGACCAGCTATCTTCATTCCATGTTTTATACATTTTTGCCATTCTAATCTGCTTTTCTTTTATTTATTTATTTTGTTTTTGTTTTTTAAGGTAGGGTCTTACAGTAGCCCAGGCTGACATGGAATTCACTATATAGTCTAAGGCTGGCCTCATACTCACAGAGTCCTACTACCTCTGCCTCCCAAATGCTGGAATTAAAGGCTGTGCCATCACACCCAGCTCTTCGGGTATTTATTTATGAGAGAGAGAGAAAGAAGCACTGTGAGAGAGCGAATGGGAGAACTAGGGCCTCTAGCAACTGCAAATGAACTCCAGATGCATGTGCCACTTTGTGCATCTGGCTTATGTGGGTTCTGGGGAATCGAACCTGGGTCCTTAGGCTTTGAAGGCAAACACCTTAACCATTGAACCATCCCTCTATCCCCTCTTCAAGTATTTTTTGGTGAGATATTTCAAATGCCTTTTGGAAAAGGCCCCTCTGCAGTTACAGTAATCTTGCTCTGGCTCCTCTAGACAGTTCCAGCCCTGCATCAAGTTCCCAGCTTTTCCGTGCCTTTGACTGTGTCTTGGAGGAACTGGTCGACATGCAGCGTCCATGATTCCACCGTCTTCAGGGTAGATGCCCTTGAGGATGAACTTCAGAACCTACTTCTTGGGTTTGTCCCCGTTCGCCACAAGCTTTTTCACGAGCATTATGATGGCAGCAGAGGCAGAGAAATAGCTAATTTTGTTGTTGTTTTGTTTTGCTTTGTTTTTCAAGGTAGGGTCTCACACTCTAGCTCAGACTGACCTGGAATTCTCTACGTAGTCTCAGGGTGGCCTCAAACTCAGAGTGCTGGGATTAAAGGCATGCGCCACCATGCCTGGCTCTTTTGTTGTTTTGTTTGTTTGTTTGTTTTGTTTTTCGAATCTATGTCTTGTTTGTGTCTGTATGCTTGCATGTTTGTAAATATTCGTGTTTGTGTATGAGAGGACAATCTCAGGTATCAATCTTCGCCTTCCACTTTTCTTGAGACAGGGTCTCCTTGTTGCTATATATGCCAGGCTAGCTGGTCTGAGCTCCCAGGGGTTCTCCTACCTCTGTGTCCTCTCTCAGTGTTTGCAGATGTGTGCTCCTGCATCTGGCTTTACATGGCTTCTAGGAATCTGAACTCAGGTTGTTATACTTGTGTGGCAAGCATTTTATACACTGAACCATATCCCCGTCCTTCCCTACTCCATTCTAACGACTCTTGTGTTTTTTTTAAGTCTTTTTGTATATTTTCTTTTTCTCTGTCCCTTTCTTTTTAAATTTTATTTACATGTTCACTTTCATTGGGAAAGAACAAGCAGGTATTTTTTAAAATTAAATGTGTGCATTTTATATGGGTACTAGGGATTGAATTCAGATCCTCATGCTTTGAGGCAAGCACTTTACCAAGTGAGCTCTCTCTAGCCCCTAACTATTCCTGCACTCTACCATGCCATCCAAATACTCCCCTTATACTCTTCCTTTTTTAAAATTCTGATGATTTATTTTCATTAGCATTCCTCATCTTCTTTCCCTTTCTCTTCCTCCATCATCTTTCTGCCAGTTAAGACCATTTTTTTGCTTTGTTCATTCCTGAACTAGAGCAACTGAACCTGGCTAGAAAATAATAGAAAATATAGTTAGTTTGTGGGATGGAGAGATGGCTTAGCACTTAAAGCATTTGCTTACAAAGCCAAAGAACCCAGGTTAGATTCCCCAGGACCTATGTAAGCCAGATGCACAAGGTGTTGCAAGTGTTTGGAGTTTTGTTTGTAGTGGCTGAAGGCCTTGGCATGCCCATTTTCTCTTTTTTGGCTTTTTGTTTGTTTGTTTTTGTTTTTTCAAGGTAAGATCTTTGCTCTAGCCCAGATTGACCTGGACTATGTAGTCTCAGGCTGGCCTCAAACTCACAACAATCCTTCTACTCTTCCTCCCAAGTGCTAGGATTAAAGGTATGTGGGCACTAGGCCTGGCTTCTATTTTTCTTTTTGTTTTTAAGACATGGGCCACCACACCCAACTAATATTTTTTATTTATTTATTTATTTATTTATTTATTTATTTATTTATTTATGGGGGAGAAAGAGGAAGAGGCAGAAAGAAAGAAAGAAAGAAAGAAAGAAAGAAAGAAAGAAAGAAAGAAAGAAAGGGCATGCCAGGCAAACTCCAGACATGTGCACCACTTTGTGCATTTGGCTTATGTGGGTCCTGGGAATTGAACCTGGGTCCTTAGCCTTCACCACACAAGAGCCTTAACCACCAAGCCGTCTTTCCAGCCCCTGTTTTGTTTTGTTTTTAGTAAATTCATACCCCATCATCCAATGTTATTATTTCAAAACTTCCATCTTTTTTTTTTTTTTTCAAGGTAATAAGGTCTCTCACTCTAGCCCAGGCCTTGAACTCACAGTGATCCTCCTCTCTCTGCGTCCTTCCAAATGCTGGGATTAAAGGCTATAAAATTTACTTCTTTAAAGCTCTCGCTTCCTTTCACCTTGCTTATGGTTTTCTTTTATATTCTTCTGAGACACAAAAGTAGCTGGGGAGAACTTTTTTGTTTTTCTACCAGCAGATCTCTTCACTCAGTCTGTCTCTTATGCTTTGAGCCTGTTACAGTAGATAAACCAAGACTAATCCTGCATTGGGAATGGAGACCAGCCCCTCTCATCTCCATGCACTCATACATACCAATCAGTGGATAAAAAGTTCTTTACCTCTAGGGATTAAAAATAAAAAAGCCGGCTGAAGAGATGTCTTAGCGGTTTAGCGCTTGCCTGTGAAGCCTAAGGACCCTGGTTCGATGCTCAATTCTCCAGGACCCACATAAGCCAGATGAACAAGGGGGTGCATGCATCTGGAATTCGTTTGCAGTGGCTGAAGGCCCTGGCATGCCCATTCTCCCTCTCTCTCTTCTCTCTACCTGCCTATTTCTGTATCTCTCTCTCTCAAATAAATAAATAAAAATAGAAAAAAATTTTTTTAAGTGTCTTAAAAATAAATATATAAATAAATAAGCTGGCTGGAGAGATGGCTTAGTGGTTAAGATGCTTGCCTACAAAGCCTAAGGACCCAACTTTGATTCCCCAGTACCCATGTAAGCCAGATGCACCTGGTGGCTCATATGTCTGGAATTTGTTTGCAGTGGCTAGAGGCCCTGGCACACCCATTCTTTCTCTATCTGCCTCTTTCTCTCTCAAATAAATAAAAATAAATATTTAAAAATAAAGAAGCTGGGCTGGTGAGATGGCTTTGAGGTTAAGGTGTTTGCCTGCGAAGCCTAAGAACTCAGGTTCAATTCCCCAGTACCCATGTATGCCAGATGCACTAAGTGGTGCATGTATCTGGAGTTCATTTGCAGTGGCTACAGGCTCTGGCATGCCCTTTCTGTCTCTCTCTCTCAAATATGTAAATAAATAAAATATTTTAACAAATAAAACTAAGCCCAGCTGTCATAGTGGCTCATGCCTTTAGTTATAGCACTCATTGTCATGAATGGAATGTAGATAAAGGTAGGAATGTCACTGAGTTTGAGGCCACCCTGAGACTACACAGTGAATTGCAAGTCAGCCTGGGTTAGAGCAAGACCCCTGAAAAACCAAACAAAATAAAACTGGTCTTAACTCCATTGAATTGTGGCTGCCAGCTTATATTGAATGTTTTCCTTAGAATTGTCTCTAGTATGTTGTCTCCTGTTCTTGAATTCATTCCATTCTTGTCATTGTAACCAGCAAGTCCTCTCTTAGCACTAAACCAGTGACCTCTGCTTTGCCAGTGCTGAGATTCATTATGTAGTCTCAGGGTGACATCGAACTCTTGGTCATCCTCCTACCTCTGCCTCCCTAAGGCTAGGATTAAAGGTGTGCACCACCATGCCTGGCCCCCAACCTACTTTTGTTGTTGTCTTTTTCTTTTTCTTTTTTTTTTTTTTTTTTTTTTTTTTTTTTGTTACTGTTTTCTGTGAGGCAGGGGCTCACTCTAGCCCAGGCTGACTTGGCAATCAGTCTCTAGTCCTACACTAGCCTAGAACTCACAGCAATCCTCCTACCTTTGCTTCCGGAGTGCAGGGATTAAAGGTGTATGCCACCATACCCAGCTAAAAAATTTTTTTTAAATATATTTGATTTATTTATTTGTGAGAGAGAGAAAGAGAGAGGGAGAGAATGGGTGCACCAGGGCCTCCAGCCACTGCAAATGAACTCCAGATGCATGCGCCCCTTGTGCATCTGGCTTACGTGGGTCCTAGAGTGTCAAGCTGGGATCTTTGGCTCTGCAGACAAGCACCTTAACCACTAAGCCATCTCTCCAGCCGTTTTTTTTTTGTTTTGTTTTGTTTTGTTTTTTTGGTTTTTCAAGGTAGGCAGTATCATCTTTGTTTCTTAGGTCACTAAGACAGCTACTCCAGTCTTACAGATGGGACAAGCGGGGCCCACCCAAGACTTTGTGTCACTTGCTCGAGATTATCATACTAGTTCACACTAGAATCGTTTCCTAAA
Source organism: Orientallactaga sibirica (assembly GCA_036365145.1). Lineage (NCBI taxonomy): Eukaryota > Metazoa > Chordata > Mammalia > Rodentia > Dipodidae > Orientallactaga > Orientallactaga sibirica. The sequence goes on along the minus strand of JAEOAD010000038.1, from coordinate 6,883,663 downwards.
CCCATGTCCTTCTGTGTTTTCAACTTATATTTTTCCTGCTATTCTATATTACCTTGCTGTCTGCTTTGTTTAAAATCCATCATTTTTGAATCTCTTACTCGTTGTTTTAGTTTATTTTTGCCTTTTTTCAGGTTATTCTATATTTGTTGTTAAGGGTGACCTGCCAGATTGTGAAGCTGACCAGCTTTTGCAGATGATCAGGGTCCAGCAGATGCATCGGCCAAAACTTATTGGAGAGGAATTAGCACAACTGAAAGAACAGAGGTAAAATTAAGCCTGCAACATGGAATGCATGATCTATATCATTAGAAGAATTACATTTCTGAGCTTGCATTTAATGTGTGGTCCTTGTACTATTGGTGGGTCTCTTCTAGACATTTTTAATTTTTATTTATTTTTGGAGAGCTAGGAATCAAGCCTTGGGTATACCAGGCAAGTATTCTACCTTTGTGCTCAAGCTCCTGGTTTTGTTTTTTTTTTTGAGGTAGGGACTCACTCTAGCCCAGACTGACCTGGAATTCACTCTGTATATTCAGGGTGGCCTCAAACTCATGGCAATCCTCCTTCCTTTGCCTCCTGAGTGCTGGGGTTAAAGGCATGCGCCACCATGCCCTGCTGGTCATTGTTTTTTTTTTTTTTTTTTTTTTTTTTTTTTTTTTAGTAATTACTGTTTTCAGTGTTTGAGATTGAATCCTGGGCTTCATGCATGCACCCTACCACTGAGCTTCACCCTAGCCTTCCTTATTTTTCTTATAAGAGGCAGGGTCTCTTTAAGTTATTCCATCTACAAACTTGTCATCTGACTGCTTTGTCTGCCCATGTAGCCAGGACTCAGGCATAATCCACTATGCTGATCTAGACAACATCTTAGTGACATTTATTGAGCCCCTTTATTGAATTATTTACAAAAAAAAAGACATCAAAACCAGACGTGATGGTGCACGCCTTTAATCCCAGCACATGGGAGGCAGAGATAGGAGGATCACTGTGAGTTCGAGGCTACCCTGAGAATACAGAGTAAATTCCAGGTCAGCCTGAGCTACAGTGAGACCCTACCTTGAAAAACCAAAAATAAATAAATAAATAAAAGTAAAAAGACATCGAGTAGAAGAGGGACTTGTTGAAAAGAAGCGATTCAGTGAAAGGGAAATGGGAGGAGGGACAAAAGAAGGTAATGGGAGTATATTATGATCAAAACACTTTATGAAAATTTTCAATAAAAAGTTTTCAAAATGAATTACTTAGGCATATTTATATTGTATCTCTGTATTACTAGGCCTTGTCACTAGAAAATGTTTTCTGAGGCTGGACGTGGTGGTGCACGCCTTTAATCCCAGCTCTTGGGAGGTAGAGGTAGGAGGATCACCATGAGTTCGAGGCCACCTTCAGTCTACATAGTTAATTCCAGGTCAGCCTTAGCTAGAGCGAGATCCTACATCAAAAAAAAAAAAGAAAGAAAGAAAGAAAGAAAAGAAAATGTTTTCTGATTTAAACTCTAGTTTACAAATTTGCCTTTGTGTTGTGTCTAAAGTTGAAGCCTGGGCTGCATTGCTGAGTGCTTTTATTTTCTAGTATCCTTAAAGCAGACTTAGAGCGGGTCTTAGAAGCAAACGATGGGTCGGGACTGTTAGAGGACGACGAGGAGGAGTTGCAGAGGGCTCTGGCACTAAGTCGCCGGGACATTGACATGGAGGATGAAGAAGCAGATCTCCGCAGAGCCATCCAGCTCAGTATGCAAGGTAGGAACATTTTGATGTGCACTTTAGCTATTTTTGAAGAACTAATTCAGATTATTTTTGGTATGTATGTATGTATGTATGTATGTATGTATGTATGTATGTATGAATGGATGGGCCAAGACCTCTTGCCACTACAAATGAACACCAGATCCATACACCTTTTGTGGGTGCCACTTTATGTGGGTATTGGGGACTTGAACCCAGGCCACCAGGCTTGCAAGCAAGCACCTGTGGCCACTGAGCCATCTCCTAACCCTCAAGTTATTCTTAGCTTTTCTGAAAGTGAATGTTCTGTTAGAAGTTCTTTGACAATTACTTGCAGAAGTAGCTGTGAGTAGCCAGCTTTTCTTTTAGGTTTCTTGGATATACATATACAGATCACTTTTATAACCTATATTAGGAGTGTAGCCATTGTAATTTTTTTGTTTTTGTTTTTGCAAGTTAAGCAAGGATTGGTTAAGAAAATAAAGTGACAGTAAAGCAGGAGAGCTATATTTTTACTTCTGGTTATGTTACATGGCTGTAATACTGAACTGATATGACAGCAAATTGTAATCAATCTTTGCAGAAATCAGATGACCTTTATTGAAGCCAGCTGTTTTAAAAATGTATGCATGGACATGAGAGAAGGCCCATACCAGAGACTATACATTGTTTTGACAAAAGCCCAACACTTAACTATCTGTATTGCTTAAGGCTTAAGCCTACTCTTTTGGGTAGCCCATTTTTTAGTAATATTAGTCCATCAGTAGAGGAGAGTAAAGACACCCCCCACCCAGGAATGGGGCAGAGAACAAGGTTGGTTCAGAGGAGCTTACTGAGCAGTAGGTTGAATCTGATTTGTTTGAATTGCTTCTGCTTCCTCGTGAGATTGCACTAGTCTGGACTTCTCACACCTTGGGTAGACCTGTGAGTATTTCATGTGTGTGCCATCCCATTTTTGATGAATATAGACCTCTTGGATTGGCCCAGTAATGCACAGAAAACCAGCTGTGTTAATCTTAGTTATTGTTCTATAATTCTATCTTCTTAGCACTTTATTTCACCATTTAGGTAGAATCTCTGGTTGTTACCATTGTGTGAGAGCATAAAAGCACTATTGTTGTATCACAAGATGTTGAGAAAACTATTTTAATTTCAATTTTTAATTTTTTCTTTTTTAAATACTTTGTTTACTTGAGAGAGAATGAGGCATAGAGAGAAAATGAGGGCCTCTAGCCAATTCAGACAAACTCCAGATGCATACCTTTGTACATCTGGCTTTACATGGGTATTGGGGAACCAAACTTCGGTCCTTTAGCTTTGCCATCAAGCACCTTACTGCTAAGCCATCTCTCTGGGAGCCCCCAGAATGATTTTATGATGAAAACTTTATTTTATTTCTTTACTTTTTTCCAAAGTATGATCTCACTCTATCCCAGTCTGACCTGCTGACCTGGAACTCATGTTATAGCCCCAAGCTGGCTTTGAATTCAGTGACCCTTCTACCTCTGCCTCTTTTTTTTTTTTTTTTTTTTGAGAGAGAGACACAGAGAGAGAGAGAGAGGGAGAGGAAGACAGATAGAGATGGGTGCACCAGCAGCCTCTCAGCTGCTGTGAACGAAATCCAGATGCGTGCGCCCCCTTGTGGGCAAGTGCGGCATTGCGCCCTTGTGTCACTTTGCATCTGGCTAAACGTGGGATCTAGAGTTTGGAACCACTGGAGATTGGAACCAGTGTTCTTAGGCTTAGGAGGCAGGCGCCTTAACCGCTAAGCCATCTCTCCAGCCCTGCCTCTGCCTCTTGAATGCAGGGATTAAAGGTGGGCGCCATCATACCCTGCTAGAAGAAAACCGTTTCAAAATTTGCTCCTGTAAGAATAAGTACATCATTGGGGGCGGGGTGGAGGGGACAAAAGAGGATAACCTGATGGGAAGACAACCCATTTACAGTGTGTTCATACATTACAGTTCCTAATAGAAATTATTTTAAAAAAAAAAAAAAAAAGAAAGAAAATGATGGGCTGGAGAGATGGCTTAAGGTGCTTTCTGGCAAAGCCAAAGGACACAGGATTGATTCCCTGATAATCACATAAAGCCAGATGCACAAGGTGGCACATATGTCTGGAGTTTGTTTGCAGTGGTTAGAGGCCCTGGCACACCCATTCTCTCCCTCTGTCTGCCTCTTTCTCTCTTTCTGAAATAAATAAATATGTAAAAATTTGAGCTGGGCATGGTGGCACATGACTTTAATCCCAGCACTTGGGAGGCAGAGGTAGGAGGGTCACCATGAGTTCGAGGCCACCCTGAGACTACATAGTGAAATCCAGGTTAGCCTGAGCTAGAGTGAGATCCTACCTCGAAAATAAAATATATATTTGCTGGGCGTGTGGCATACACCTTTAATTCCAGCACTTGGGAGGCAGAGGTAGGAGGATTGCCGTGAGTTCAAGGCCACCCTGAGACTACATAGTTAATTGCAGGTCAGCCTGGGCATAGACTCTACTTCGAAAACAAAACAGAACAAAACAAAACAAAAAAATACAGATATATATATATATATATATATATATGCTTTTTAAAAATAAACTTTAAAAATGACATGACAAAAAAAGAATAAGCACATTGCTTGAATAGGTAAATAAAACAATTACTTTTTGTTCTGTTTTATTTTGTTTTCAGGTAGTTCCAGGACTATATCTCAAGATACCCCACAGACATCAAGTACAAATCTTACTTCCGAAGAGCTGCGGAAAAGAAGAGAAGCCTACTTTGAAAAGTAAAGTAGTCGATGCAAATTAAAGCCACATATTTAATACTTGCTTTGGCTGTTTTGTCTGTAAATGACTGGCTTATACCTGAACACTGTGAACATATGAATGCAGTTTTAAAATTTCCACAGAAAGCTGGGCGTGGTGGTACATGCCTTTAATCCCAGCACTCGGAGGACTGCCATGAGTTCGAGGCCACCCTGAGACTACAGAGTGAATTCCAGGTCAGCCTGGACCAGAGTGAGACCCTACCTCGAAAAATCACAAAAATAAAATAAAATTTGTTTTTCTGCAGAAAATCTTTACATACAATTGTCAGGGGAATACTTTGTCCCAGTCCTGAACAAATTTACATGAAATAGGATAAAGAAAGACTTATAAAATTTGGTTGTTCAAGAGGAAAGTGGAATTAGGGCAAGGGCCTGCAGACCTTTTGAATGTGTGGAAATTCTTGGTTACTTACTAGCTGTACATATTCTTCTGTCAGAATAGGAAGAATGGTATTTTAGGTAGAGGGGTGCACTCCCAAATAGAGGTGTGGGTGGTGCATGGTCCTGCTCATTGTCACTTGGAGGCCTGAACATCTAGGCATAGAACCAAACCATAAATACCAACCGACAGCTCCTCAAACCATATGTTGTGTCTAGTTTTATATTTGCTAACAAAAGAGAAAAAATTTCATCCTATAAAAGTGTCTTCCTTTCAAGCTGAATTATGGTGGCATATGCCTTTAATCCCAGCACTCGGGAGGCAGAAGTAGGAGGTTTGCCCTGAGTTCAAGGACACCCTGAGACTATATAGTAAATTCTAGGTCAGCCTGGGCTAGAGCAAGCCTCTACCTCAAAAAAAAAAAAAAAAAAAAAAAAAAAAAAAAAAAAAAGTCTTCCTTTCTTGTAACTTTGACAAATTATCTTTTTATTTTTTTGGTTTTTCAAGGTAGGGTTTTACTCTAGCTCAGGCTAACCTTGAATTCACTGTGTAGTCTCACGGTGGCCTCGAACTCATGGCAGTCCTCCTACCTCTGCCTCCTGAGTTTTCAGATTAAAGGCATGTGCCACCACACCCAGCTGTCATCTTTCTTTTTGTGTTGTTTTGTTTTATCTTTTTTTTTTTTTTTTTTTTTTTTTTTTGAGGTAGGGTCTCACTCTGGCCCAGGCTGACCTGGAAGTAACTATGTAGTCTCAGGGTGGCCTTGAACTCATGGCGATCCTCCTACCTCTGCCTCCCGAGTGCTGGGATTAAAGGCGTGAGCCACCACGCCCGGCTCTTTTTTGTTTTTAATAAATATTTTTAAATATTTATTCATTTATCTGAGAGAGAGAGACAAAGAGGCAGAGAGAGAGCTCGAAAGAGAATGGGCATGTCAGGGTCTCCAGCCACTGCAAACAAACTCCAAATGCATGCACCACTAGTCCAGGCTGACCTGGACAATTCACTGTGTAGTCCAAGGGTGGCCTTGAACTCAAGTGATCCTAGTACCTGTACCCCCCTAGTGCCAGAATTAAAGGTGTGCACCACCATGCCTAGCTCATCTTTCCCTCCCTCCCTTTCTCCTTTTCTTTCTTTCTTTTGTTGTTGAGAGAGGGTTTTGCTATGTAGTCCTGACTGGCCTCATTCACAATTATTCCTACCTCACTTCCTGAATGCATCTACCACTGTGTCCAATTGTCACTGGTGTCTCCCTCCTTCCTCTCTTCTTTCCTTCTCTTTCTACCCCCCCCCCTTTTTTTTGAGGTAGGATCTCCCTGTAGCCCAGGATGACCTGGAATTTACTATGTAGTCTCAGGCTAGCCTCTACCTCACAGAAATTTTCTAACCTTTGTCCTCCACTGCCCCCCTTGTATTGCTGGGATTAAAGGCATGTTCTACCACGCCCGGTTCTTTTCCCTCTTTAAAAGAAAAAACAAGGCTGGAGGGGTGGCTTAGCAGTTAAGACGCTTGCCTACAAAGCCAAAGGACCCAGGTTCAATTCCCCAGGACCCACATAAAGCCAGATATACAGGTGACACATGCATCTAGAATTTGTTTGCAGTGGCTGGAAGCCCTAGTGTGCCCATTCTGTCTGTCTGTCTGTCTGTCTGTCTGTCTGTCTGTCTGTCTGTCTCTCTCTCCTCTGTATCTGTGTCTGTTTGCATGCCCATTCTCTCCCTGTCTCTCCCCCACCCCTCTCTGCCTGTCTCTCTCTCTCAATAAAAAAATTTTTTTTGTTTATTATTTTCAAAGTAGTCTCACCCTAGCTGAAGCTGACCTGCAATTCACTATGTAGTCTCAGGGTGGCCTAGAACTCATGGCTATCCTCCTACCTCTGCCTCCCGAGTGCTGAGATTAAAGGCGTGTGCTACCATGCCCAGCTAATAAAATGTTTTTTTTAAATTAAAAAAATAACTAATCTAAGCATTAACTGACAAACATTTGGCCAACTTTTCACCCATTTACAAAATGTTTGGATATGAGCAAGTCTCCTTTCAAGAATAGTACATTGTGCTGAGCAAGGTGGTACACGCCTTTAATCTCAGCACCTGGGAGGCAGAGGTAGGAGGATCACAGTGAGTTCATGGCCAGCCTGGGCTAGAGTGAGACCCTACCTCGAAAAACCAAAAACAACAAAAAAAAAAATGGGGGGTGCTGGAGAGATGGCTTTTGCACAATTAAGGCGCTTGCCTGCAAAGCCTAAGGACTCAGGTTTGATTCCCTAGAACCCACATAAACCCATATGCACAAAGTGACACATATGTACAGGTGGCACATGCATACAAGGTGACGCAGGCATGTAGAGTTTGTTTGCAGTAGCTAATGCCCTGACACTCCAATTTTCTCTCTCATTAAAAAAAATTTTTTTTTAAACTACTGAGTAATTGAATGCAGTATATACTGAAAACTTGGCAAAGTATGTAACAGTTGTTTCAATTGCTTTAATTCATCAAGTGTGTGATGGACCTGCTGTATGACAGGCATAGTTTTAGGCACTAGGAAACATAAACTGCATAAGGTTTATGCACATGTTAGTTTACACCCTCAAGTGGTAGCCATACAAAAGCTTATCGGGAGCTAGAGAGATGGTTTAGTGGTTAAGGTGCTTGTCTGCAATGCCAGAGGATCCCGGTTCTACTCTCCAGGACCCACGTAAGCCAGGTGCACAAGTGGGGCATGCATCTGGAATTTGTTTGTAGTGGCTGGAGTCCCTGGCATGCTCATTCTCATTCTCTCTCTCTCTCTTTCTTTCTCTGCCTTTTTCTCTTAAATAAATAAATAAAATACATATTTTTTAAAAAGGCACATCAGATGGCAATCCATTTATGCTGAGAATTAAGGTGGACTAGAAGACAAAGTGTCTAGTTGAGTGGTGTACTTAAGAGTGGTATCTCTGGGGAGTTACCTGAGCTCAGACCTGAATAATAAGAATGTCCTAGCCATGAAAGATCCCATTAACTTACATGGCAATATGAGATGATATATCGCATCATAGGTGCTTTTCAGCAGCTTCTAACAATATTAAGGACGCGTAACCCAACATCCAATTGCATCATGATTCTCATTAGAAAATGCCTCTCTCTTAATTTGTCTCATAATTCAATATCTAGGTTTTTTAGGATGAGCACTCATATACTTTTAACATACTTCTTATACTTTTTAGTTGTTGTTTTGTTTTTTCAAGGTAGGGTCTCACTCTGGTCCAGGCTGACCTAGAATTCACTATGTAAATCTCAGGGTGACCTTGAACTCATGGCGATCTTCCTACCTCTGCTTCCTGAGTGCTGGGATTAAAGGCGTGAGCCACACCTGGCTGTTATATTTTTATCAGTCTCATTCTCACTTTTTGTGTTGTTTATGCCAGTGACTTTTGATTTATGGAACAATTTATTTTCCATATTAATAGATTTATTATAGAGTGCTTATTCTTAGATTTTTTTAAAAACATATATTCACTTTTGAATGTTTCAGGCAGCACCAGCAACAGATAGATCCAGCTGGACAGCTTTCATACCCATGTGAAAGGCCAACCACAAGTTCAGAAGGACTTGGAAATGATCAAGGTATGGCTCATCTTGGGCTGGGTGTGGTGGCACATGCCTGTAATCCTAGCACTTGGGGAGCTTAGGTAGGACGATCACCATGAGTTCAAGGCCAGCTGTGCTAGAGTGAGATCTTGCCTTGAAGAAAAAAAACAAAAACAGAAAAAGAAGTGATTCAGAAACTTAGAATATCAGGAAGGAGGAAGGAACAAGAGGAGAGCCAGACTTTCCCTCTTGTACTTTCTAAATTATGTTTGATGGTTGAAATGAAAATTGTAACATTGATTTGGTTTTCATTATATGTTGAGGAAATACAAAAGATTATTATAAATAAGAGAAGGTCAAGGGGCAGAAAGGGAAATGAGTTTTCTACATTTCATTTCAATTGGTATAGCCACTTTGGAAAATAATTCAGCTGTTTCTTAAAGTCTTGAATTCACATTGACCATATGACCTAACATTTGTACTCATGCCAGAGAAATAAAAATGTGCTCTATATAAAAGCTTGTATGTGGGCTGGAGAGATGGCTTAGCAGTTAAGGCGTTTGCCTGTGAAGCCTAAGGATCCCACATCTCCAGGTCCCACGTAAGCCAGATGCACAAGGGGGCGCATGCGTCTGGAGTTCGTTTGCAGTGGCTAGAGGCCCTGGCATGCCCATTCTCACTCTCCCTCTTTCTCTTTCCCTCTCTCTGTCTCTAATAAATAAATAAAAATTTTTTTAAAATTTTTTAAATTTATTTTCAAGTACTCCAGGGTCTCTAGCTGCTGCAAACAAACTCAAAATACATGCTCCACCACTTTCTGCATCTGGCTCTATGTGTGTATTGGAGAATCTAACCCAGGTCATTAACTTTGCAGACATTTGCCTGCAAAGCCTAACCACTGAGCCATCTCTCCAGCCCCATTCATAGCTATTGTATGTCACAGTCAAAACTATAAACAACCAGTTATGCCACATTGGTAGGTGAATGAATATTTAAGCAAGTTGTAGTACGTTATACCATGGAGAACTCCTATCAGGGCTAGAAAGGAGCCAACTCTTCAGACACACAGCATCTTGGATGGGTCTTGAGGCAGTTACTCTGACTGCAGAAGGCCTGAGAAAGTTTCAGTCTGTACGATGCCAATTGTATAGCATTCTAAAAATCATAAGTCTGCTCATATAGAGAACAAACTATGAATGGGTAGCACTCTAGAGAAGACAGATTGAAGAGAGTTAGATGTGAATGTAAAACTGTAGAAGTGAAGTCTTTGTGGTACTGTAACAGTTTGTGGTGTTTGTTTCTGAGCTAGGGATCAGATCCAGGGCCCCATACATGTAGGCAAGTGATCTACTATGAGTTACACTCCCAGCCTTCCAGCCTTGGTGTTGGTTATATAAATTTACATGTGTGATTAAATGCTACATAGGCTGGACATGGTGGCATACAACCCTTGAAGGTTGAGATAGTAGGACCATGCCTTTGAGGCCATGCTGGGCTAGCTACATAGTAAGATGCCATCTCAATAAAATAAAATAAAAATTAAGTTTTAGAAGTGTGAAACTGAATGGAAGAATGAATTGACAACTTAAACATAGAAAGGTTTTCTAAAAAGTGAATTATTGGAGGCTGGAGAGATGGCTTAGCAGTTAAGGTACTTGCCTGAAAAGTCTAGCAACCAGGGTTCAATTCCCCAGCACCTATCTAAAGCCACATGCACAGAGTGGCACATGCATCTGGAGTTCATTTCCAGTGGGTGGAGGCCCTGGTATGCCCATTCTCTCTTGTCTGTCTCTCCTCTGTCTTTCTCTGCTTGCAAATAAGTATTCAAGGGCTTAGTGATTAAGGCACTTGCCTGAAAAGCCTAAGGACCCAGGTTTGACTCTCCAGTACCCACATAGGCCAGATGCGCAAGGTGGCATATACATTTGGCCCTAGCATGCCCACCCATATTCTCTCTCTCTCTCTGTCTCTCAAAATAATACAAAAAAAATTTTTTTAAATATTCAGTTAAAATCAGGGCTGGAGAGATGGCTTAACTGTTAAGGCACTTGCATGCAAAGTCTAAGGATCCTGGTTTGATTGCTCAGAACCCACATAAGCCAGACATACAAGGTGACAAATGCACACAAAGTCATGCCACGTGCACAAAGTGGCGCACGAGTTTGATTGCAATGGCTAGAGGCTCTAGTACACCAATTCCCTCTCTCATAAAAACATTTTTTAAGTGAATCTAAAATGTATTATGCTAAGAGAAAAGAGCCACAATCAAAAGGCTACATACTGGGCTAGGAAGATGGCTCAGCAGGTAAAGGTGATTGTCTGCAAAGCCCAAGGACCCAGGTTCAATTCCCCAGTACCCACATAAGCTAGATGCATATGGTGATGCATGCATCTAGTTTACAGTGGCTAGAGGCCCTGGGGTGCCCATTCTCTCTTTCCCTCCCTCTCTCTCTCTCTACCTCTTTCTCAAATATATACGTAGTTTTGTTTTTATTTGTTTTGGTTTTTTGAATTAGGGTTTCACTCTAGCTCTGGCTGGCCTGGAATTCACTCTGTAGTTGCAGGTTGGTCTTGAACTCTTGGCAATCCTCCTATCTCTGCCTCCCAAGTGCTGGTATTAAATGTGTGTCCCACCATGCCCAGCTTGTTTTGTTTTCTAAAAAGCTGCTTGCAAGCCGGGCGTGAGGTAGGAGGATCGCCGTGAGTTCAAGGCCACCCTGAGACTACATAGTTAATTCCAGGTCAGCCTGGGCCAGAGTGAGACCCTACCTCGAAAAACCAAAAAAAAAAAAAAGCTGCTTGCAAGCCAAGCATGGTGGCGCACGCCTTTAATCCTAGCACTTGGGAGGCAGAGGTAGGAGGATCGCCATGAGTTCGAGGCCACCCTGAGAATACAGAGTGAATTCCACGTCATCCTGGTCTAGAGGGAGACCCTACCTCAAAAAAAAAAAAAAAAAAAAAAAAAGCTGCTTGCTTGTAAAACCTGCTGGCCCAGGTTTGGTTCACTAGTACCAATGTGAAGCCAGTCGCACAGAGTGTCTGGAGTTCCTCTGCGGTAGCAAGAGGCCCACATGCGCCCATACTCACTTTCTCTCAAATAAATTATACAGGCTGGAGAGATGGCTTAGTAGTTAAGGCGCTTGCCTGCAAAGCCAAAGGATCTCAGTTCGAAAATCCAGGACCCACGTAAGACATATGCACAAGGTGGCGTATGTGTCTGGAGTTCATTTGCAGGGGCTGGAGTCCCTGGCATGCCCACTCTCTATCTGCCTCTCTCTCTGCTTCTTTTCCCTCTCTCTCTCTTTCTCCTCTCTCTCTCTCTCAAATAAGTAAATAATTTTTAAAAATAAATAAAGGCATATGTTTTTTAAGGAATCTTTATTCTTTTTTTTTGAAATTTATTTATTTATTTGAGAGAGAAAGAAGCAGAAAGAGAGAGAATGGGCACACCAGGGTCTCCAGCCACTGCAAACGAACCCCAGATGCATGTGCCCCCTTGTGCATCTGGCTTATGTGGATCCTGGGGAATCAAACCAGGGTCCTTTGACTTTGCATGCAAATGCCTTAACTGCTAAGCCATCTCTCCAGCCCCTCAAATAAAAGTATATTTTTTACAGAAGGCTACATACTTACCTTGTGAGTCCATATATGACTTACAAGGTGAGGTGGGGTGCCAGTAGAACAGGTGTGTCTTAATGTTGCTATTTTGTTCAGTATACATTTGTTATTTTTAGGTCGATATATATATATTTGAGAGATAAATAAACAGAGAGAAGCAGAGAGAAAGAATGGATGCACCAGGGCCTCCAGCCACTGCAAACAAACTCCAGATGTATGTGCCACCTTGTGCCTCTGGCTTATGTGGGTCCTAGGAAATCACACGTGGGTCCATTGGGTTTGCAAGCAAGTGCCTTAACCACTAAGCCAGGTCTCTAGCCCATCGATTGTTATATAAATGGCTTATGAATTTTGAGTCAGAAAAGGAAACTAGTCTTCAAGTGGAAATACATTTCCCACAAATTTGCCTTTTGGTGACTGAGAATTTTCCAGAAATTTCTGAGAAATGTATGTTTTATTTCCCAACAGGTGATGGTATGAGTGAAGAAGACATGCTTCAAGCAGCTGTGACCATGTCGTTAGAAACTGTTAAAAATAATTTGAAAGCAGAAGGAAAAAAATAATTCCTTTTAAAAATCATTTTGATATATGATCTAACATTGTCCTTTGTGGTTACAACATAGGGTCCATTTTGGTATTGTGTCAAAGAGAACATGCTCACCAGAGAAAATAAAACGCTTAGGTGGTATGCAAACAAAATGATCAAAAAGTGGAACCATTTATGAGTTAGGACTAAATAATACTAGCCAAAGAGGCAGTCAGCAAGTAAAGAAATTTAAAATAGATTTCTCATGTCCCTTTTTGTTCAGGTGTGCAATATCTGACTTCTAAAATGAGAGCGCTTTTCTTGGCTCTTTTTACAAACCAGTTAATTAGCTCTTGCCCCAGAACTTGTTTTTTTACAAGTTCTTTTTCTCTCTTCTGTTGGAGGGAAGTTGGCTTCATCATCTGATGATTTCTTTTTGTTCCACATTAACCAAACTAACCTTTCAGGAAAGTCTCTCTTGTCCATCTTGTTCAAGAGTGACAACCTTTCTTTCCCAAAGTACATGGACATTGAGCACCTAGATGTCTTCTTGTGTTATTTTCTCTGGTCACAATTTCTCTTCTTTCTGGTTTTCTTTATTTTTCCACAACTCTTTTGAAATACGATAATCTATTCTGAGGTTTTGCTTTTTAAGCCTTTTTATAATGAGATCATTATATCATAACTTTGGTGCATTCCTAAACTCTAAAAATCAGCTCTGCTCAAGTATTTGAGAATAAATGAGCTATTTATTTTAAATGTGTGAGCATGTGCTTTCCTACCTACCTTATGAATGTCTTTTCAGTTGTCAGAACCTTACAGCTTTGTTGTAACCCTCTTTTCCTGCGCCTTACTGTTTCCTTTCTTCTCCACTTGAGAAAAGGAGAAGTATAGTATGCAAACAAATTTCCTTCTAAGACTTCACATACGTACCCACCATGAATGTATGATAGGTGAAATCTGCCTTCAGTTTTAGTGGTAGGTTTTTTTCTTCTGTGACTGGTGCTTTGTGTTTTACAGTTGAGTCCTGGGATATGATGTCTGCTTCACATATGTTATATAGATAGATCCTGCCAGAAGGTGGTGATTTGGAACATGAAAATAATTTACTAATGAAAATACTTATATACTTATACTGTGATTTGAACCTTGTATCAAATTCAAATGGCTTATGAATTACAGAAGTCACAGTACTTAATGGGTCTGTAAATAAGAAAATCCTTAGTTTTGATAAACATTCTTTAATTGGAATATACAGAGAGTGTCTTGCTGGGTCAGCACAATGGCGTATGATTTTGATGAAAATTAACCACATGTCTCTGACATGGGTCTCATAGATTCTGTTATCTCTTCTCCATCCCTCACTCCCACCCCTTGTTGAAGTCCTTCTGAATGTTGAATTGTACATATGGTAAAACTCAAGAGACATTTTAGCCAACAGCTTAGAAAAATAAAGGCTGGTGTGTTACTCTACTAGTGTGTGTACTACTGTGCACATTTTATCAGGGAAAGTTTTGATGTAGGATTTGCTAACTGAAAAGAGAGAAAGGTATTTTTATTTATGATTATGAAAGAGCTTTTTCTTGGATAGAACAGATTTTCTTTTCAGTAGTGCTGGGGATTGAACCCAGAGCAAGTACTCTGCCTCTGAGCTACATTCCCAGCTCTAGGACAGATTTTTTTAAAACTCATTATTTCATGCTTTTTGGAGTTTCCCTTTTGCAAAATTGGGCAATTTTATTATAAAATCTAAAGTTTTCTTTCAATAATTGAAAGTTTCTGATTGTGAAACTTTAGGGTGTTAAAAGTTAGGAATCTTCCCTCAAGATTCACAAAGTTAAAGGTGAAGTTGAGACTGAATGAACATTTGTATCATTATCTCTGTGTGCTAGTCATATTTTCCATGAACATTTGACCTTGACCTTTTCCTTTTGAAAAGTCATCTTGAACTTTCCATACACTTGAATCAATGAGCTATTTAATATAAAAATGAGAAATCAATATGTATTTCAGAGTTTCAACTTTAGAGTTTATAACAAGTTTATGTAACCCACCTACTTGATGCACTTAAGATGTGGCATATTGACTTTGATTTATTAGGGACTTCTTAAATCAGAGCTGAGCATACACTGGAAATGTTTAGATGTGCTTGTTTAGTTTTTTGGAAACTGTTACATTTGGCAAGGCAGATCCAAAACCCCCACGGAGCTGCCTGCCGTCATGTTTGGATTGACCTAAATTCATCTGAGCATTTATATTCTCTTTTCAGATGCCAGTGCTTATAACAATAGCATCAAAAAGTGTAAAAGTTACACAAAGCTATAGTTTATACACCTGGAACTAGCATTTACTATAAAGTGAAAAGCACCTATAAGAAAGTCAAGAACAAGTAATCCTCAGGAACTATCTGGCTACAAATTTGATAAAAATTTTTATTATGTTTTACCAATTGGGAGCACCATAATGTTTAAACTATTGGTATTGTTTTTTATAATGTATAACTTGTGTTACCAGGATAAACTTTGTACAGTACTGATGCTAGTGTTATAAGTAAGTGTAAGTAAACTTTGGGAATACCACTTGAATATTTGGGGGTTTCATGGACTTAAGAAGTAGTTTTAAAAATTTAGAATAGAGCCGGGCCTGGTGGCGCACGCCTTTAATCCCAGCACTTGGGAGGCAGAGGTAGGAGGATTGCCATGAGTTCAAGGCCACCCTGAGACTCCATAGTGAGTTCCAGGTCAGCCTGGGCTAGAGTGAGACCCTACCTCGAAAAAAAAAAAATTAGAATAGTTGACCTCTGGTCTAAAACAATCAGTGTACTTTTTTTTTTTTTTTTACAGTAATTAACATACAGATATTTCAGTAATATGGACAGTTGCTGCAGGTAGACTCTACTAAACTTAACACCTTGGCCAAATCATTTACAGTTCACAGACTGTTTAAAGAGTTGAATTTTGTTTTTTCCTTTAAAACTTTCTTTTTCTTAACAAAGGCTTTACTGATGGTGCCAAAGTTAATGAGGAAGATGGAGGCTAGCTGAGCTGACGATGGAGATGGATAGAACTATCAGCAGTCTGCATTTCATTTCACATTAAGTTGAGCAAAATGAATTTCATTCCAGTCAGAGTCCTAATCATTTTCAAAGTCTGCACGTTTGATACTATTTTTAAATCATATCAGTGCCAAAATTTACTAAATTCTTAGAGCTGACTTTGTGGCAATCTCTGCAAGTCAGAAAATGGACAATGTTTAATCAAAATATGATCCTTTTTAAATTTTATTTTATCTTGGGTTTTTTTGTTGTGGTTTTCTTTTTTTTTTTTTTTTGGTTTTTCGAGGTAAGAGTCTCACTCTAGTCAGTGCTAACCTGAATTCACTATGTGATCTCAGGGTGGCCTTGAACTCATGGCAATCCTCCTACCTCTGCCTCCCAAGTGCTGGGATTAAAGGCGTGTGCCACCAGGCCCGGCTTTTTTTTTTTTTTTTTTTTTTTTTTTTTTTTTTTTTTTGTTTGGTTTTTCGAGGTAGGGTCTCGCTCTAGTCCAGGCTGACCTGGAATTCACTATGTAGTCTCAGGGTGGCCTTGAGCTCATGGCGATCCTCCTACCTCTGCCTCTCAAGTGCTAGGATTAAAGGCGTGTGCTACCACGCCTGGCTATTTTGTTCTTTTGAGGTAGGGTCTTGCTCTAGCCCAGGCTGGCCTGGAATTCACTATGTAGTCTCAGGGTGGCCTCAAACTCATAGAAATCCTCCTACTTCTGCTTCCTGAGTGCTGGGATTAAAAGCGTGCCCCACCACCTAGCTTAAATATGATGTTTTTAAAATCTCAAATTGGAAGATCTTGAAAATTTAAATTATTAGGATTTAATATTTAATATTCAGTTATTAATATTGGGGGACTGGGTATTTAGCTCAGTGCAAGTAAAAGGCCCTGGGTTTAGTCCTCAGCACTGAAAAAAAAAAACCCACAAAAGGCCAACTATTAATATTGGGACCTATTTAAAAACTCTTATCTGTGGACGTGAAGGTATGATCAGTGCTAGAGCACTTTCCTAGCATGCTCAAGACCTTGAATCCAATCCTTAGTGCCACAGAAAAAATTTAAACCTTATTTGCAGTTGGAGAGTTGTTTATATTTTAGCCCTAACAGATATGGAGCTATTATATGTATGACTTTAAGAACAACCAGAAAACCAGATTTGATCAACTAATCAGTTATGTAAATAATTTTTAACTTTTATTTATTTATTTATTTGAGAGAGTAAGAGGCAGAGAGAATGGGCATGCCAGGGCCTCTAGCCACTGCAAACAAACTCCAGATGCATGCACTACTTTTTGCATCTGGCTGATGTGGGTCCTGGGGAATTGAGCCTGGGTTCGTAGGCTTCACAGGCAAGAACCTTAACTGCTAGGCCATCTCTCCAGGACAATAATTTTTTTTCATATTTAAAATACAAAGTATTTCTAAACCTTTTATAACTAGCTAAGTATATGAACTGGTTTGTATTTTTTTCCTAAATCTTACATATAATAAAAAGTTTCATTCTAACTTTCATGAATGAAAAGAATTTTGATTTTTTTTTTTAATTTGAGGAATACTTTTATTTTGGGAGAGTGAGAAATACTTTTGGGGGTTTTTTGAGGTAGGGTCTCACTGTAGCTCAGGCTGAGAAATACTTTTTTTTTTTTTTTTTAATTTGAGGAACTTGAAGAATATTCCTCAGAAGTATTTTTTTCTAAAATGGTATGGCATTTTAAAAATTAATGCTAACAACATACTTTCTAAATTTATATATGTTTAATAGCAGTTATCAATACAGGTTTTAAGAATGGAGTCACAGGCAAAGCATTATTTTTTGTCTTTTTTGTTTTTGTTTTCTGAGGTAGGGTCTTACTCCAGCTCAGGCTGACCTGGAATTCACTATGTAGTCTCAGGGTGGCCTCGAACTCACAGTGATCCTCCTACCTCTGTCTCCCAAGTGCTGGGATTAAAGGTGTGAGCCACCACGCCTGGCTGGCAAAGCATTATTGAAACGTGGAAATTCCTGACTTGCTTAGGAAGTGCTCAAGTGTCTCTTGCATAGTGAGAGGGTGGATTATTTCCTTAAATTTAAAAAAATTTTTTGGAAGAGAAAAATATACATTTGAAATGTGATTATCTAATTTCTATAACACTGGATTACTAACAATAACTTTTTAAATATTAGTAGTGTTCTATAAGTAGAATATTTGAAAATTAAGTACAAAAACCGTGAAATAAAAGGCATTGTCTTTTGGCCATGATACAAGTGCACTGTGGTGGTGCTGCTTGCTCAGGATCCAACTCCCTCCACAGCCCTTCCGTGTGCCCTGTTCCCCAGTCGTCGTCTCTGTTAATCTCACATAGGCCTTCCTGCCTATTTCCTTAAAAGCTGGGCTTCCAAAGCACTGTTGAACGCTGAGGGTTCTACTGATGTGGATGTTCATCAATGTGCTGTATTTTAAATATAAAGGATTATTAAATAAAGAGAATGTTTGCTTTTCTATTTCCCTTTTGTTGTTATTGTCATTTCAAAACCTTGCTATTCAGAGTATGGTGGGACAGACAGCCAGTTGCATCTGTCTTGGGACTTCTCCCAAATGCACTTTCAGGCCATGCAGACTCACTGAATCAGACCTTCCAGCTGGGAGTCGGCCATGGTGGTGCACACCTTTAATCGCAGCATTTGGGAAGCAGAGGTAGGAAGGATTGCCATGAGTTCAAGGCTACCCTGAGACTACATAGTGAATTCCAGGTCAGCCTGATCCAGAGTAAGAAGACCTTACCTTGAAAAACAAACAAACAAACAAAAAAGACCTTTGAGCTGGAAGTTGGAGATGTGTTGTCTGGAAGGCTCTTACCCAGTGATAAAGGAAGCATGCCAGGGGGGCAACACCTGCCCCCACTGATGCCTGCCAGAGGATCCATTAATACCTGATCCTAAAAGTAGTTTTTTGGTCCTAGAGCTTGAATCCAGGCCCTTGTGCATGTGTGTCAGTTGCTCTAACACTGAGCTGTATCTCCAGTCCTTACCACACCCCCGAAAATCTCTTCCAAGAAAATTCCACATTTTAAGAAGTATTTGAGAGAGAGAATGGGCATGCTAGGGCCTCTAGCCACTGCAAACAAAGACCAGATGCATGTGCCACCTTGGGCATCTGGCTTTTCGTGGGTACTGGGGAATCAAACCTGGGTCCTTGAGCTTTGCAGGCAAGCACCTTTACCGCTAAGTCATCTCCCCAGCCCAAGAATTCCACATTTTTTTATTTGAAATCTGATTTCAAATATTTGTTCAATTGTTTTTTAACCTTGAGGGATAAAGCACATTAGTACCTTTTCTTTGTCAGTGCTTTGGATCACACACATGCTAGACCAAACCCTAGCCCTCTCCCCCACCCCACTTTTTTGTTTGTTTTGTTTTTGAGGTAGGGTCTCGCTGTAACTCAGGCTAACCTGGAATTCACTGTATAGTCTCAAGGTGGCCTCAAACTCATGGTGATCCTACTTCTGCCTCTTGAGTGCTGGGATTAAAGACATGTGCCACCATGCCTGGCTTGATTTTTTTGTTTATTTTTGTTTTTTAATATGGATCACTTCATGAATTTGCGTGTCATCCTTGTGCAGGGGCCATGCTAATCTCTGTATTGTTCCAATTTTAGTATGTGGGGCTGGAGAGATGGCTTAGTGGTTAAAGGTGCCTGCCTGCAAAACCTAAGAACTCCCACTCAGATCTTCAGGTCCCCCGCCTTAGCCAGATGCAAAAGTGACATAAGCACGCAATGTCACACATGCACACAAGGGGACATATGTGGCTGGAGTTCATTCACAGAGGCTGAGAAGCCCTGGCGTGCCCATTCTCTCTGCCTCTTCCTCGCTCTCTAATTAAAAAAAAAAAAAAATCGAAAAACCAGTTTAATATATGTGCTGCCGAAATGAGCACTGGTTTTTTGGTTTTGTTTTTTTTTAATTTTTATTTTTTATTAATTTTTTGGAGATAGAGAGAGAGAGGAAGACAGAGATGGGCACGTGAGCAGTGTCTCAGCTGCTGCCAACGAAATCCAGATGTGCGCGCCCCCTTGTGGTCAAGTGCGGCATTGCCCCCTTGCGTCACTTTGCATCTGGCTAAACTTGGGACCTGGAGATTGGAACCCCTGGAGATTGGAACCAGTGTTCTTAGGCTTAGGAGGAAGGCGCCTTAACCCCTAAGCCATCTCTCCAGCCCTGTTTTTTTGTTTTTTTTTTTTCTCCCTGAGGTAGCTTTTCACTCCAGCCTGTAGTCCCAGGTTGGCACAATCCTACGTAGCTCTACCTACTCAGTGCTGGGATTAAAAGCATGTGCCACAGCACAGCCGAGCATGGTGATTCACGCCTTTAATCCCAGCACTTGGGAGACAGAGGTAGGAGGGTTGCTGTGAGTTCAATGCCACTCTGAGACTACATAGTGAATTCCAGGTCACCCTGGGCCAGAGTGAGACCCCCGCCTCAAAAAAACAAAACAAAAAAAAAGCATGGCCACCACCGTACCCAACCCTCTTCTTTTTTTTTTTTTTTTTTTTTTGATTTTCCGAGGTAGGGTCTCATTCTAGCATTCTAGTTCAGGCTGACCTGGAATTCACTATGTAGTCTCAGGGTGGCCTAGAACTCATGGCAATCCTCCTACCTCTGCCTCCCGAGTGCTGGGATTAAGGTGTATGCCACCACACCCTGCTGTTTTGTTTTGTTTTGTTGAGGGTCTTTATAGCCTTGTCTGGTTGGCCTTGGATTTACACACAGTATACTATGATCATAATCCCTTCCTACCACTCTCTGTCCCCTAACCCTGTCTCTTCCTGTGAACTGAATCCCTTCTTTCCATCTAGTCCCTGGTCTATTTTGATGTCATCATCCCCCCACCCAGCTGCTCTTTTTTTAATTTTTTTTTTTTTTGTGAACAAATGAGTTTGTTGCAGTTACTTACAAAACAGGGTGAGGGGTTGCTTATAGGAGCAATGGATGACTCAAAGGCAGCTGCATCTCTGAAAAACCCACCTCAGGGTCTTGTGTAAGATGGCTAGTAATCTTATTTATTTATTTATTGGTTATTCCAGGTAAGGCCTCAATCTAGCACAGTCTAACCTAGAATTCACTGTGTAATCTCAGGTTGGCCTTGAACTCACTGGGATCCTCCTACTTTGGCCTCCTGACTGCTGGGATTAAAGATATGTACCACCACTCTTCGGCCTTGGCTAATAACATTTTTTTAAATATATTTTTTAATTTTTATTTATTTATTTGACACACACACAGAGAGAATTGGGCACACCAGGGCCTCCAGGCACTGCAAACAAACTCCAGACACATGCGCCTTGTGCATCTGGCTTATGTGGGTCCTGGGAATTGAACTTGGGTCCTTTGGCTTTGCAGGCAAACACCTTAACCGCTAAGCCATCCCTCCAGCCCCTAATAACATTTGTTTATGAGCGCCATTTTTCCCTCTTTTTATCAGGCTCTGGATAGTCATGAGCTATGTAACATCTCAGTTGATAACAGATAGCCCAGATGTGTAGTAGGCTCTGCTCCTGGATGTGGGAGTACTCTGATGTTTTCACAGTGATTCTCAGCACTCTCTGGGTGGTAAAAGTACTTACTAGCTGGGGTACACCTACCCTGAGAGTATACCCCCAACTTTTACAATGAGGGTTGTATATCCATGTTAGCCTTAATTAGGGGTCTGCACAAATCTTTGAAATGAAGATTTAAAATTTGTCATGTTCATTTTCAGAACCGTGCTTTACAGCTTAGCTTAGCAGGACCAGCTCATTAACTGGTTGCCAGTGTGGCTCTGATCTCAGCACCTGTGGGAACCTCAAACTACAAGCCGATTTTGCATGTTAGGTAAAACTTGTTATTGAAAGTAATTCTTATTATTTATTTATTTGACAGAAAAAGAGGGAGAGAGAGAATAAACGCGCCAGGCCTCCAGCCATTGCATACGAACTCCAGACCCATGTGTCCCCTTGTACATCTGGCTAACATGGGTCCTGGGGTATTCCTGGGTCCTTTGACTTCACAGGCAGATGCCTTAACTGCTAAGCCATCCTTCCAGCCCTGGAAGGGAATTCTTGTGTTATCATCCTGAAGATTTGTATGCTTTGAGACTTCTAAACCATTTTGTGTCTGTGAACAAATGCTCGAAGTTTATAGGTAATTTGGCTCCAGCTTTCAGCCTCTATGACATTTCTACTTCACATAGTGCAGTCCTAGCAGGCCTGCTTAGAGATCGTAGGCCAGGCTTCCTCTCTTCCGGCACTGGTGCTCCTGTCCCCCTAGCCTTAGTCTTTTTATTATCTCTGCCTCTGCATTTCACTGGCTATCTCCAGTCCTTAGCACTTCTGTACACTGGACTGCCGTCATTCCTTGCTCTGTTCTATCAAGATTGTGTTCCCACTGTCCAATACTCCCTGTGCTGGGGACCTCAGCTACCTCTTGTCTCACAGTTGACCAGAAAGAACTTGTCATTTATTCTAGTCAACAAACTGGGTTCTTACCAAGTCCCAGGCATGGCTTGGGGTTCTCTCTTTTTAAAAATTTATTGTATTTATTTATTTGAGAGAGGAAGAGAATGGGTGCGCCAGGACCTCCAGCCACTGCAAATGAACTCCAGATGCATGCATCCCCTGGTTTACATGGGTCCTGGGGAATTGAACCTGGATTCTTTAGCTTTGCAGGCAAGCACCTTAACTGCTAAGCCATCTCTCCAGCCCGCCCCCTCCCCTTAATGACAGAGAGAACTGGTGCACCAGGGCCTCCAGCCATTGCAGTCGAACTCCAGATGCGTGCGTGCATGCACAACCTTGTGTGCTTGTGTCACATTTTGTGTCTGGTTTATGTGGGACCTGGAGAATGGAACATGGGTCTTTAGGCTTCACAGTCAAACGCCTTAACTGCTAGGTCCTCTTTCCAGCCTGGTTTGAGGTTCTTAAAGCCATAAGTAATATATTCAGATTACGAATGCTCTCAGGCTGACTTTGAGTCAGGAAATACTTAGTGAATTTGGTTTCATAACACGTTAAGAGCTGTGCTTATTCTGTGATATAAGAAAATAAAAAGGTGTATGACAGGGACTGGGAGGGTTCTTCAGAGGTGAATTGTGAACAGATATCTAAAAAATAATGAGGCAGCCATGCAAACATGAGGTATCACCATTCCTGTCCAAGAAAGCAGCAAACAGTGCTGAGGTAGGGAAGTGGCTATCTGTCTCTGAGGAAAAGAAAGTTAATGAGGCTGGACAGAAGTAAGCAAAAGGTGTGTAAACATAAAATCTTGTCACGTAGCTGGGTGTGGTGGCACGTGCCTTTAATCCCAGCACTGGGAGGCAGAGGTAGGAGAATCCCTGAGTTTGAGGCCACCATGAAACTAGTGAATTCCAGATCAGCCTGGCTAGACTTAAAAAATGTAATTTTGTCAATAATTCAAAAAAATACAGATTGAGGGGCTGGAGAGATGGCTTAGCAGTTAAGGCGTTTGCCTGCAAAGCCAAAGGACCCAGGTTCGATTCCCCAAGACCCACATTAGCCAGATGCTCAAGGGGGCGCATGTGTCTGGAGTTCGTTTGCAGTGGCTGGAGGCCCTGGCGTGCCCTTTTTTTCTCTCCCTCCCTCCCTCCCTCCCTCCTTCTCTCGATCAAATATATAAATAAAAATAAAATACAAAAAAATACAGACTCGGGCATGGTGACGCATGCTTTTAATCCCAGCACTCAGGAGGCAGAGGTAGGAGGACTGCCATGAGTTCGAGGCCATTCCGAGACTACATAGTTAATACCAGGTCAGCCTGGGCCAG
Organism: Orientallactaga sibirica; assembly: GCA_036365145.1. Classification (NCBI taxonomy): domain Eukaryota; kingdom Metazoa; phylum Chordata; class Mammalia; order Rodentia; family Dipodidae; genus Orientallactaga; species Orientallactaga sibirica. The sequence goes on along the minus strand of JAEOAD010000038.1, from coordinate 6,860,190 downwards.
AGTGAGACCCTACCTCGAAAAACCAAAATAATAATAATAATACAGATTGATCACTGTATTTTCTTTCTTCCAAAATCATCTTCATGCAAGGAATATTAATAAACCCCAAAGGTACAAACAGACCAAGAAAAGAGATATGTTTGTTGACTTCAAGTAATTAACTTTACAGGCTGGTGTTAATGTGTGTCTTTCCTGCCACCCCATCTTCAAAAATATAAGGGCTGTGTCTGGGTGTGGTAGCACATGCCTTTAATCCCAACACTAGGGAGGCTGAGATAGGATTGCTGTGAGTTTGACGCCACTCTGAGACTACAAAATGAATTCCAGGTCAGCTGACTATGCTAGAGCAAGACCCTACCTTGAAAAACAAAACAAAACAAAAAAACTATAATAATAAAAAAAACTATGGGGGGGGGCGCTGGAGAGATGGCTTAGTGGTTAAGACGCTTGCCTGTAAAGCCAAAGGACCTTGGTTTGATTCCCCAGGACCCACATAAGCCAGATGCACAAAGTGACACATGCGTCTGGAGTTTGTTTGCAGTGGCTAGAATTCCTGGTGCACCCATTCTCTCTCTCTCTGCCTCTTTCCTTCTCTCAAATAAATAAATAAAAATAAAATATACAAAAGCATGACAATTCAGGGATGATACAGCATCAGAGAGCTAAAAGTTTGTTCCTCCTGCATTATTGCCTGATGTATGCGACTCCGTGGCTAAGCCTAACTCAAAGATCCAGGGTGACTGCCTTGGAGGCCATGATTGTGACTTTAAGACAAAGCAGGGTTGAAAAAAGCCATGTGCCTTTTCTTTTTTCTTGTCTTTTAAATGTATTTATTGGATGGTGGGGGGTGAAGAATGGGCACGTAAGGGCCTCCAGCCACTGCAAGTAAACTCCAGATGCAGCACCATCTTGTACATCTGGGTTACATGGATACTGGGGAATCAAACCTGGGTCCTTAGACTTCACACGCAAGCGACTCAAAAGCTGAGCCATCTCTCTAGCCTCCAGCCATGAGCCTTTTCTTTTCTTTTTTTTTTTTTTTATTGACAACTTCTTTAATTGTAGACAATATCCCATGGTACTTCCCTCCCTCCCCTCACTTTCTCCTTTGAAACTTCACTCTCTATCATATCCCCTCCCCCTCTCAATCAGTCTCTTTTCAGATTGATGTCATGATCTTTACCTCCTATTATGATGGTCTTGTGTAGGTAGTGTCAGGCACTGTGAGGCACGAGCCTTTTCTTTAGGATAACTTTCTAGAAGTTTCAGACACCACTTCTACTTACTTATTGGCTAGAACTTAATTAAGTGGCCATTCCTAGCTAGACAGTTTTTTTTAAGGTTTTTTTTTTTTTTTTTTTTTTTTTTTAGGGTTTCACTCTAGCTCAGGCTAACCTAAAATTCACTATGTAGTCTCAGGGTGGCCTTGAACTCACTGTGATCCTTCTACCTTTGCCTCCCAAGTGCTGGGATTAAAGGTGTGTGCCACCACGCCCAGCTAGACAGTGGTTTTGATTTTGGTGGCCATGCATCTTAGCTTGGATACCCTAGAAATAGGTCCTAAGATGAGAATTCCTATGAAAATTATTTTATGTTAAAAGTGCTCTGAGGAAGAAATGAGAAGGGTACAGGAAAAAGTGGGACAAACAAGAGAGAAACCTGAGTAAGAAAATCAATACCAAGCAAAGCCACAATCCTGCAGACAGGCCTAGAGGCAGTATATTCACATTTTAGTGTTATGCCACCAAGGGCAGGGAGCTACATCAATTTAAAGACCCACTGAACAAAGCTGCTTCCACTGAGTGCCCACATTGGCACTGTGAGCTCTCTCAAGAGCCATGGGTAAGGGTGTGCATGAAAATAATAAAGGGACAAGGAGATACAAGAGGGGCATCTGTTATACCAAATCTCCAGGTGAAAAGAGGAACTTCATCTGGGCGTGATGGTGCACACCTTTAATCCCAGCACTCGGGAGGCAGAGGTAGGAGGATCACCATGAGTTTGAGGCCAGCCTGAGAATACATAATGTGAATTCCAGGTCAGTCTGGTGCTAGAGTGAGACCCTACCTCAAAAACAACAACAAAAAAGGTGGGGGCAGATTTCAATTTCTATGAAAACGGAGTAGAGATTTCAGCAAAAAATTAGCAGCGACTTCCAAATGAGACAAAACTAAAAGACATTTGTTTGGAAGATGAAAAGTTGAATCTGGGTGTGGTGGTGCATGCCTGTAAGTGCCACACATAGCATTTGGGAGGGTGAGGCAAGGGTATTTCTGGGAAATCAAGAGTAGTCTGGGCTACGTTGTGAGTACAAACCCAGTCCGGCTACATTTAAGACCCTGTCTCAAAAAATAAAAAGTAAAGGAAAAAGGGAAAAATGAAAAGTGATCTTGGAATGAGCAGACCCAGGAAGTTGAATGCTGAGTCCACAGAGACTCTTGTCCAGCAGTACATGAAATAAAAACCACAAGGTCCTTGGAAGGTGGGGGTGAGATGTGGACTGGAATCATGCTTGATTAGAAGCCTTTGAAAGAAACAGCACATTCATTAGAAATGATGGCATTTGTTACTAAAAATATTTTAAATAACTTGCAGAAGTAAATGCCACCACTTTGGAAGTGCATCAAACATATATATCGTGCTATTTATCAGGATAATCCTTTCAGTCTCTTGGTCCTTTCCTTCGCTTAGCTGCTGCTTCTTTTCGTTTGTTTTGTTTTGTTTTTGAGGTGGGGTCTCACTCTAGCTCAGGCTAACCTGGAATTTACTCTGTAGTCTCAGGGTGGCCTTGAACTCACGGCGATCCTCCTACCTCTGCCTCCCAAGTGCTGGGATTAAAGGCGTGCACCACCATGCCTGGCTGCTTTGCTGCTTCTTGTTGGGTATTTTGTCCAAGCAATAAGAAAGTAACTCATACAGCTAGCATGAATAGGCTCTGGATTGAGTTCCCCAGCACCAAAAATATCCCCCAAACAGGGCTGGGGATATAGCTTAGTGGTAGACTACTTGCCTATCCAAGAAGCCCTATGTTTCATCCCAAGTACCACAGGGTGGTGGTGGGGGGAACAAACCTACCAAAACCCCAAACAAGAAACATTTAAATAGAAATCACCACATTCTAGACATTGATTTCAGTTCTTAAAAATCCTATCTCAGGCCAGACGTGGTGGCGCATGCCGTTAATCCCAGCACTCGGGAGGCAGGTGGATCGCCATGAGTTCGAGGCAACCCTGAGACTACATAGTGAATTCCAGGTCAGCCTGAGCTACAGTGAGACCCTACCTCGAAAAACCAAAAAGAAAAAAAAAAATCTATCTCAGCAGGACGTGGTGGTACACACCTTTAATTCCAGCACTCAGGAGGCAGAAGTAGGATTGCTTCATATTGCTGTAAAGACCCCAAAGTCTGCACAGCCCCTGGGCTATGAGGTCATTCACAGAAATTCATGGCAAGTATTTAATAAGCACTTCCAGAATGAGATGCAAAGTTTCTTTTAAAAGTCTTCATGAGCCAGGCGTGGTGAGGCATGCCTTTAATCCCAGCACTCGGAAGGAAGAGGTAGGAGGATCGCCGTGAGTTCGAGGCCACCCTGAGACGACAGGGTGAATTCCAAGTCAGCCTGAGCTACAGTAAGACCCTACCTCGGAAAACAAAAAAATAAATAAATAAAAGTCTTCATGAGCCAGGCGTGGTGGCGCATGCCTTTAATCCCAGCACTCGGGAGGAAGAGGTAGGAGGATCGCCATGAGTTCGAGGCCACCCTGAGACTACAGAGTGAATTCCAAGTCAGCCTGAGCTACAGTAAGACCCTACCTCAGAAAACAAACAAACAAACAAATAAATAAATAAATAAATAAATAAAATAAAAGTCTTCATGAGCCAGGCGTGGTGGCGCATGCCTTTAATCCCAGCACTCGGGAGGAGGAGGTAGGAGGATCGCCGTGAGTTTGAGGCCACCCTGAGACTACATAGTTAATTCCAGGTAAGCCTGGACCAGAGTGAGACCCTACCTTGAAAAAACCAAAAAAAAAAAAAAAAAAAAAAAAAGTATTCATGAGGGTTGGAGAGATGGTTTAGTGGTTAAGGCACTTGCCCACTTGCTGGAAAAGCCAAAGGACCCAGGTTTGATTCCCTAGTGCCACATATAGCTAGATGCACAGGATGGCACATGCATTTGGAGTTTGTTTGCCTTGGCTAGAAGGCCCTGGTGTATCCATTCACTCTATCTGCTTCTGCCTCTCTCTCTGCCTTTTAAAAAAATAAATTTTTTTAAAAGTCTTCATGAGGCAGATGATTAAGCCAATGAATGAGGGTTGGAATGCCTTTCACAAAGGCTGCAAAATTAGCAAAAGAGAAAAGCCTATTGGCAAAGAAGGCTGGAACCCTCAGGTGTAAGTGGACAAGAACTACTGGAGCCACTGGAGCAGGTGCTGACCATCAGGATGTGAAGAGCATCTACAACTCATTATAATACTAAAACATAGTCGTCCCTAGGTGGACATTTCTCCATACTCATTTCTTATACAAAGAGAGAGGGAGAGAGAATATATGGGCACACCAGGACCTTTAGCCATCAAAAATGGACTCCAGATGCATGTGCTACTTTGTGCATCTAGCTTACATGGGTTCTGGGGAGTTGAACCTGGGTCCGTAGGCTTTGTAGACCAGCGCTTTAATTGTTAAGCCATCTCTCTAGTCCCCTACATGGAAATTTAAGATGCTACTGAGACCTGCAATTCACGAAGTTGCAATTGACGCCCCAAATCCTGAAAATGTGACATGAGTCCCCATCATTTGTACAAGTGTGGCCGCTGATCTTCTAAACCTCTTCTCTGCTCCTGACTGCTTCTTCCCTCTATTAAATTCTCTCACTTTGCTTGCTACTTACTAACCATGGGCTTCTGTCCAATTTATCTTGGGGGGGGGAACCCCTCAAGAGGTGCCCACTAAACCCTAATATCCACCAATATCATTCAGATTTTAGCAAGAGCTGATATCAAGTGCTATCAGAGTCCAAATACTGACATATTCCCGATGTTTCTTCACATACAGTGCAAACTATGGTAATCTTGCCTGTGAATAAAATCAAGGAGAAAGGTGTCACTATGTTTAGCACAGTGCTTAAAAGAACCGCAAATTTGTCACTTTTTCTTTGTTTGTTTGTTTTTTTTCCCAAGATAGGGTCTGGCTCTAGCCCAAGCTGACCTTGTATTCACTCTGTAGTCCCAGGCTGTCCTCCAACTCACTGCAATCTTCAGACCTCTGTCTCCCAAATGCTGGGATTAAAGGCATATGCCACCACGCCTGGCCCCTGTCCTATCTTTTTCAAAACAAAATTCTGGTGGATTTCCTGGCCAGGTGCTGGGTTTTTAACTTTCTAGACATGACTGCTTGAAATTCAAATGACAACCTTTATCCAGAAGGGACACATTGGTGTGTTGGGCATGTGTGTGTGACTGAGTACAGTGGGAAGGGTGGGCACCTGCTCAGTGCTACCACTATCAGAAGAATGTTTCCATTTGTGGTTACTCTATTCAGTCACCCTGTGGTCTCCGACTAAGTTGTTTTGGGAAAATTATTGCCTTTTACAACTGCATGGAAGTCAGCTTCATGAATTAAGCACATCGTTTAAAAAGAAGGCAGAGTTTCAATTGTCACCTGGAAAGCCAACCCAGGAAATTTCTAAGATAGAAGCTAATAATGGAAAGTGGCCACTCGAACTGGCAGCTCTGTAGTTTCAGCTTCTACTGCAGCGCCCGGCACAGACGACAGCCCTTCAGTGAGGATGGATGATCCAGTGTCACACGACCGGCGTGGTGGCGCGGGCCTTTAATCCCAGCACGCGGGAGGCAGAGGTGGTAGAGGTAGTTCGAGGTCACCCTGGGACTACATAGTGAATTCCAGGTCAGCTAGGGCTAGAGCGAGACCCTACCTTGAAAAAAAAACCAAACAACCAAAACTCTTAAAATTCCCGAAATGCTTAAGTATTAATTCTCTTCAAAAATCTCATTTTGTTTTCTTTCTGGGCCTAATGATCACTTTCTTTTATAGTATAATATTTCACAAAAATGTATCTGTAAATATTTAATGCTCAATAAAAATAGTTCAGTAGCCCGGCGTGGTGGCTCGCGCCTTTAATCCCAGCACGCGGGAGGCAGAGGCAGGGGGATCGCTGCGAGTTCGAGGCCAGCCTGGAGCTAGAGTTCCAGGTCAGGCTTGGCTAAAGTGAGACCTTACCTCGGGGGGAAAAAAAAAACGAGTAAGTAACGTGGACGGCCTAGGAAGCCAGGCCCTGCGCGGTGGGGTCACCGCATCACGTCCAGTGTCCTCGCACCGCCGCCTTCGCCGGTGTCCACTGGACTAACGACGGGCCCCGTCCGTCCCAGGAGGCCGTCATCACCGGCCACTTCCACCTAGAAACGCAGCCGCGCACGGTCAACGCCGCCGGCTGCCGGCGCTCCCTTATTCCGTCCCTCCCCCGCGGCCAGAGGCGGCGGGTGACGTGGAAGCCGCGGATCTAGCCGGCCGGCGAGCTCTCGGTCCTCCGCGATCCCAGCGTCCTTTGCGCCTGGGCCACGTACGGCTGCGTCCCGGGGCCCTTCTACGCCGCGGCGGAGCGTCTCGATGGTCCGCCGACGCTTTCCCAGCGGTGTCATGGCGCCGGGCGTTGAGTTGGCAGGACCAGTCCACGGAACTGAGGAAAGTCACGAAAGCTGAGAAAGAAGTGGCCGGGCAGGACGGCGGGAAGTCGTGGGAATGAGCAGAGGCCCCTCCCCCGGGGGTGACAGTGTCCGCCGGCGGCGAGCCCCTGGTCAATCATCCGCGAGCCAGGCCTCCGCTTTCCGTGGCCGAAGGCGACGGCCGATGGGAGCCCCGCGTCCTTCCGCGTGATCCCGAGCGCCGTCGCCCGCCCGCCGGGACACCAGGCCTCCAGCCACTCCAAGGACAGCTAGAGGGGGCTCGGCCGACGGGCGCTGGACGCTTTTCTCCGAGGGGACCTGGTCGTGGTCGGAGTCCGCAGCGATGTCGTCCTGGCTGGGGGGCCTCGGCTCTGGCCTGGGCCAGTCTCTGGGTCAGGTCGGGGGCAGCCTGGCCTCCCTCACTGGCCAGATTTCAAACTTTACCAAGGATATGTTGCTAGAGGGCACCGAGGAAGTGGAAGGTAACAGCTGGAGCGAGGGTGGGGGAGGGATCTGGTGGGACCTGGGCAGTCCGTTTGGTTCCCACCCCCGTCCGTCAGCAGCCCAGGAGGCACTCCGCCCTCGCTCTTTCTTTGCACTCCTCCTTTAGCATCGTCTCTACTCACTTTCAAGGAGCACTGTGGCCTGGGAAGGAGCTCGGGTTCTTCCCTCTGAGTGCTCTGGGTATCTCACAGTGAAGCTGCTGCCACGTTGACTAGAGTCTTATTTATTTATTTGGGCTGTTTCATGTCTATCATTTAACTTTGCCCCTAGTTTGGGGTCGGGGACGGATCTGATTTTGATAATTTTCCTTTATTTTGGCAGCTGAACAAATCATGACAAATAGTTACTTTATTTTCTAATACTTGATACCGATTGAAATGAGTCCTAATTAAAACATTTGGTGACTTCTGACCTGTCTTGAGCATGTTGTTAGGCTGTGTTTTTCTGTTGTTACATTCCTGCTCATTGTGAGTACACGTTGCAGCTGAAAATGTGATTTTGTGTACTCATTTCTTCCTTCTTCCTTATCCTTGGAATAGCCGTAGCAACCTTCACTCAGTTTTGAAGCCATCATGTTTTCTTAGTGAATAGTGACCTAGAGTTATATTGTAATCAATGGGTGTGTTAATTACTATTTTGATGTGTTGACATTTCTTTCAGTAGGTAAGGTTTGGGTCAAAAAATTTTTAATATTTTTTAATTAATTAATTTATTTATTAGAGACAGAGAGAGGGAGAGACAGAGAAACAGTGAGAATGGGTGCGCCAGGGCCTCTAGCCACTACAAAACAACTTCAGATGCATGTGCCACCATGTGCATCTGGCTTACGTGGGACCTGCAGAGTCGAACCGGGTTCCTTAGGTTTCGCAGGCATATGCCTTAACCGCTAAGCCATCTCTCCAGCCCTCGAAAGTGTTTTAAAGTTTCATTCAAGGTCTTCTTTGCAACTTAGGCTGGCTGAGAACTGACAGTCCTCCCTGCCTCAGCCTCCCAATACTGGGATTGTAGGGGTGTACCACCACACCATGGCAGTTTTATTTATTAATTTACAAATTAATAAATTAGTGTTCTGTTTTAATTTTGGAGAAGGACTTGCTGAGTGAACCCAGGGCTAAGCATTCTTTTTCACCAAACTACATACCCCTAATTATTATTTTTTCAATCATAGTTTAACAGCCTCTGTATTTATTTGGTTGAAATAGAGCAAAATGGTTTACATAAAAAACTAAAGCTGGGTGTGGTGGCACATACCTTTAATCCCAGCACTTGAGAGGCAGAGGTAAGAGGATCACTGTGAGTTGAAGGCTACCCTGAGTGAGTTCCAGGTCAACCTGGGCTAGAGCAAGACCCTACCTCCAACCCCACAAAAAAAAAAAAAAAAAAAAACAAGTGCTAAGGCTAAGTCTATGGCCATACCATCCCGAACACATCCAGTCTCATCTGATCTTGAAAGTTAAGCAGTGTCTGGCCTGGTTAGTACTTGGGTGGGATAAAAAGGCTTGTACTTAAAATTTCTATGTGGTGCCTATTTAGAAGGAAGGAAGACTAAGTAGCTATGCAAATCCCATTTTACTGCTTGGACTTCCTCTTGGGTGGAAGGTGCATGAGTTGGGGACAGGCTTGGGAATAAAAATGAAAGGGCTGGAGAGATGGCTTAACTGTTAAGGTGCATGCCTGTGAAGCCTAAGGACCCCATTCCATTCTCCAGGTCCCACGTAAGCCAGATAGATACACATGGTGGCGCATGTGTCTGGAGTTCATTTGCAGTGGCTAGAAACCCTGGTGCACCCAGTCGAACCGGGTTCCTTAGGTTTCGCAGGCATATGCCTTAACCGCTAAGCCATCTCTCCAGCCCTCGAAAGTGTTTTAAAGTTTCATTCAAGGTCTTCTTTGCAACTTAGGCTGGCTGAGAACTGACAGTCCTCCCTGCCTCAGCCTCCCAATACTGGGATTGTAGGGGTGTACCACCACACCATGGCAGTTTTATTTATTAATTTACAAATTAATAAATTAGTGTTCTGTTTTAATTTTGGAGAAGGACTTGCTGAGTGAACCCAGGGCTAAGCATTCTTTTTCACCAAACTACATACCCCTAATTATTATTTTTTCAATCATAGTTTAACAGCCTCTGTATTTATTTGGTTGAAATAGAGCAAAATGGTTTACATAAAAAACTAAAGCTGGGTGTGGTGGCACATACCTTTAATCCCAGCACTTGAGAGGCAGAGGTAAGAGGATCACTGTGAGTTGAAGGCTACCCTGAGTGAGTTCCAGGTCAACCTGGGCTAGAGCAAGACCCTACCTCCAACCCCCCCCAAAAAAAAAAAAAAAAAAAAAACAAGTGCTAAGGCTAAGTCTATGGCCATACCATCCCGAACACATCCAGTCTCATCTGATCTTGAAAGTTAAGCAGTGTCTGGCCTGGTTAGTACTTGGGTGGGATAAAAAGGCTTGTACTTAAAATTTCTATGTGGTGCCTATTTAGAAGGAAGGAAGACTAAGTAGCTATGCAAATCCCATTTTACTGCTTGGAGTTCCTCTTGGGTGGAAGGTGCATAAGTTGGGGACAGGCTTGGGAATAAAAATGAAAGGGCTGGAGAGATGGCTTAACTGTTAAGGTGCATGCCTGCGAAGCCTAAGGACCCCATTCCATTCTCCAGGTTCCACGTAAGCCAGATACACATGGTGGCGCATGTGTCTGGAGTTCATTTGCAGTGGCTAGAAACCCTGGTGCACCCATTCTCACTCTTCCTTTCTCTCTCTCCCTCTCTCTGTCTCTTATAAATAAATATACAAACAAATCTTTTTTTAAAAAAATGAAAGACTTTCATGTGCCCAGTAATGAATCATGGGACTTTGTGGGCAGTCCAGAACAGAAAAGGGTTGATAGCTATGGGAAAGACAAGATTCTTTAAAGAATTTGCATTTTTAATTCTTTATTTTATTTTTATTTATTTATTAGAGACAGAGAGAGGGAGAGAATGAGAATGGGTGCACCAGGGCCTCTAGCCACTGCAAATAGACTACAGATACATGTGTCACCTTGTACATCTGGCTTACATGGGTCCTGGAGAATCAAACTTGGGTCCTTAGACTTCTCAGGCAAGCACCTTAACTGCTAAGCCATCTCTCCAGCCCAAGACTAGATTCTTCTCTTAAATTTTTTATTATTTTTTATTTATTCTTGGAGAGAGAGACAGAGAGGGAGAGGGAGACAGAGATGGGCACACCAGCAGTCTCTCAGCTGCTGTGAACAAAATCCAGATGTGTGTGCCCCCTTGTGGGCAAGTGTGGCATTGAGCCCTTGCCTCACTTTGCATCTGGCTAAACGTGGGACCTGGACATTGGAACCGCTGGACATTGGAACCAGCGTTCTTAGGCTTAGCAGGCAGGCGCCTTAGCCGCTAAGCCATCTCTCCAGCCCCAAGACTAGATTCTTAATGTATGCCAGGGAGGGGAAAGCAGTTAGCAGTTCCTTTGACCTTCATGTCTATAGGTGTAAGGCAGAGTTCATTTTGTTCTCTCCAAGGATGTTCCTTTAATTTCTTTTTTCTTTGAAACATGGTCTGGTGTTTGCTCTGTAGTCCTTGTTGGCCTTAAAGTCATAGTACTCTTGCTTTAGCCTCCTATCTACACAATTTTCTGAACTAGAAATCTTTGTCACATTTCTTCTGTATCTTTCTCTTATCTATTTCATACTGGTTTTGAAACACCAAATTTAGTGTGTCTGGCTTTACATGGGTACTGGGGATTTGAACCCAAGTCACCAGGCTTTGCAAGCAAACACTTTTAATTGCTGAGCCCTCTCTGCAGCTTGCCCAAATTTTGTTAATCCTGTGTCAGTATTTTCCCTTTTTGGGGGGTGGGTGTTTCGAGGTAGGATCTCACTCTAGCTCAGGCTGACCTGGAATTCGCTATGTAGTCTCAGAGTGGCCTTGAACTCACGGCGATCCTCCTACCTCTGCCTCCCAAGTGCTGGGATTAAAGGCGTGCATCACCAGGCCTGGCTAGTATTGTCCTTTTTTAAAATTTTTATTTATTTTGCAAGCAGAGAGGTATAGAAGATAGAGAGAATTGATGTGCCAGGGCCACCAGCTGCTGCAAACAAATTCCAGATGCATGTACCACTTTGTGCATCTGGCTTTTACATAGGTACTGGGGAATTGAACCGGGGTAGTTAGGCTTTGCAGGCAATAGCCTTTAACCTCTGAGCCATTTCTTCAGCCCAGAATTGTCCTTTTCTTGTATTGCTCCTCTTCTTTTAGTTCAGAGCCTCAGGCACTCTCCCAATTTGCAAGTGCCTTTAACCACCAAGCAACCTCCCCAGCCCAGACTGTTCATTTTGTTGTTGCATTGCCAGTTAAATTTCTATAAACAAATTTGCTTAAAGATTTCCTGATTTAGGGGCTGGAGAGATAGCTTAGCGGTTAAGCAGTTGCCTGTGAAGCCTAAGGACCCTGGTTCGAGGTTTGATTCCCCCAGGACCCATGTAAGCCAGTTGCACAAGGTGGTGCATGTGTCTGGAGTTTGTTTGCAGAGGCCCTGTTGCATCCATTCTGTATCTGTCTCTTTCTCTGTCTGTCGCTCTCAAATAAATAAATAAACAACATTTTAAAAAAAGATCTCCTGATTTACAAAAAAAAAAAAAAAAAAAAATCCAAACCTTGTAGTTTAGAGAAGACAAGGACCAACCCTCTGGGTTCAAACTGTCTTTTCCAGTTGCCATGTTTGCTATTGCATTCACATACACATACAGCCTGCTTCCGGAGCTTTTGCCACATAGGACTCAACTTCAAGCCTTTCCTTCTCTACTTCTTCCCTCACCCTCTTCTGTCTGAAAGATAGTCTTTCTATATATCCCTGCACGCAGGCAGGGACTTGGTGACTGTTCTGACTCACAGTAAGATCACACTGATTGCCAGTGGTCAATGTTCTAGTAGAATTTTGTGCCTCACTCTGACAGCACTTACCATGTTGAGTGATAATATGTCTTTTTCTTTGATGCACAGGGAGTGGGCAGTTTTTTTTTCCTTCTTATATTACTGATATATGACATCTTTCTTGGTATGTTCTAGTAGAAGTTCAATAAAAATTGTGAGAGTGGGTGATCAGAAATCTGTTAAGTTGCTTAATGCTTTTTTGTTTGTTTGTTTGTTTGTTTTTTGGAGGCAGGGTCTTTACCCCAGGCTGAGCTTGGAATGCTAGTCTCAAACTCTCAGCAATCCTCATACCTCAGGCTTTGTGTGTAAATCATTAATTATTTGATGGTGCTGGTGTATAAGATGGAAGTAAGCCATAAACCCAGTTGAATAATTTCATTTAAATTGCAGTGTAAACCAAAAGAGAAATTTCTAAAAACTGCAATTTCATACAACTAAATTATAAATCACATGAGAAATTTATAAAAGCTTCAAATTTCATACAACAAAAAATTTTTAAATTTATATGTATGTGTGTGTATGTATGCATGTATGTGCAAGAGGGTGTCAGAGCCTCTTGCTGCTGCAGACAAACATCAGAAGCTTGTGCCACTTTTTGTCTCTGGGTTATTTGGGTGGCTTGGGAATTGAATCTGAACCAGCAGGCTTTGCAAACAAAGGCCTTTAGCCACTGAGCCATCTTCCCATCCCTTATGCAACAATTTTGGGGGAGTGGTGTAGGTTCTCGATCTTGCCCAGGCTGACCTGGAATTCACCATGTACGCTCAGGCTGGCCTTGAACTTACAGCACCCCTCCTACCTTGGCCTCCCAAGTGTTGGGATTAAAGGCATGTGCCACCATGCTTGGCTCATACAACAAAATTATTTTTTGATTTTTTTTTATTTGCAGAGAGAGAGAGAGAGAGAGAGAGAGAGAGAGAGAATGTGAATATATGGGTACGCCACATTGTGCATCTGGTTTTACATGGGTACTGGGGAATCAAACCCTGGTTGTTAGGCTCTGCAGGCAAGAGCTTTAACTGCTCAGCCATTTCTCCAGCCCATCATATAGCAAAATTTTAACAAACACTTCCAAAGGGTAAATGAGACAGATCTTCTGAGATATAGGAGCTAGGTAAGAAAAGTGAGCTGTATGACAGTAAGAACACTAGTGGCAGTGGAAAGTTGTAATGAAACTCAAGTGAGCTTTGTCTTCTGACTGTGTTCTCACGTCAGCCTGTTGTACTGTTTAAACCCACATACATTTCCCTTTATATGCCTGTTCAGGGCTGAAGCTATAGCTCAACGGTGGAGCACTTGACTCACGTGCACAAGATCCTGGGTTCAGTTCCCCAATACAGCAGTAACAGCAGAATGACTGTTCATTACTTCATATGATATGGATCAGATACTCAGTATATACTGTTTCTTTTGTAGCAGATCTGCCTAATTCTGGGAGAAAGGAAATTGAAGCTATTCATGCAATCTTAAGATCAGAGGTAAGGAAAACTAAAAATTACTATCAAGCTTTAATTTTTCTCCTTTAAAATTATGAAGCTATTGAAACTTTCAATCTTTTAAAAATGTACTCCCTGTCACCTTTCTTTTTTCTTTTTTTAATCCTTTGTTTTTTCTTGTTTATCTCAAGATTTTTTTTTAGTCTTTAGGAACCTCCCATAAGTGAAGAATATATCTACATGTTATCAGTTTGTTCTTTTCTATTCTTACCTCCTTCTCTATGTACTAGAAATAAGAAAATAACCAAATGTAGAAATGTAGTGATTGTCCTGACACTTTGTGCTTTTCCATTATTAACATTATCTAATAATTCACTCTATGCCTATTTTTATTTATTTATTTATTTATTAGAGACAGAGAGGGGGGAAAGAAAGTGAGAATGGGCACGCCAGGGCCTCTAGCCACTGCAAATGAATTCCAAACACATGTCCACCATGTGCATTTGGCTTATGTGAGACCTGGAGAATTGAATCAAGGTCCTTAGATTTCGCAGGCATGCACCTTAACCACTAAACCATCTCTCCAGCCCCTATTTTTGTTTTTTCAATTCAGGGTCTGCTATGTAGCCCAGGCTGCCCTCCAACTAGTCATTCTCCTGCTTTTTTTTTTTTTTAGCATGGGAATACAAGCCTGTGTCACCACACCTAGCTAGTAATACATTTAATTATAATAGAAAAATGGAATCCTGTTCTGGTTTCTTTTCTTTTTTTTTTTTTTTTTTTTTTTTTTGAGGTTCTAGTCCAGGCCGACCTGGAATTCACTCTGTAGTCCCAGGTGGGCCTGGACCTCACAGCAGTCTTCCTACCTCTACCTCCCAGAGTGCCGAGATTAAAGGCATGTGCCACCACACCTGATGGAATTCTGTTTTGAAATTTCTAACAATAGTATTATTTAGCAAAGAATTTAAGAATGTACATCCTCAGCTACACAATGAGTTTGAGACCAGCCTGAACTAGTGAGACCTTATCTAAAAATAAATAAATAAAAGATAAGTTAATTTTTATTTCATTTTGAGTCAGTGTCTAGTTGTGACTAATTGTGGATATTATGCTTAATAGGGATAAGAAAGCTTGGAAAAGTTCAAAGGAAAAGGATTTCACAGTGGGAGCAGTTGTAAAGGTCTGAGGAAGCTCAACAGTTTAGCCTTGGATTAAGAGCAGTGAGAGAACACTTAGTATCGCCGTAAAGATATTCTTAGCAGACTGCGGTAAGCATGTTTTCCTCTCTCCTGAGTCTGAAAAGAGAGCAGCGAATTTAGCTAATAAAATGTTTTCTGTGCTGGAGGGATGGCTTAGTGGTTAAGGCATTTGCCTGCAAAGCCAAAGGACCCAGGTTCGATTCCCCAGGACTCACATTAGCCAGATGCAAAAGGGGGCACATGCGTCTAGAGTTCGTTTGCAGTGGCTGGAGGCCATGGCATGTCCATTCTTTCTCTCTCTCTCTTTCTCTCTCTCCCCCCTCCCTCTCTGTCAAATAAATAAATAAATAAAAATAAAAATATTAAAAGATAAAAAGAAAATGTTTACTGACGAGCCTTGAACTCTGGTCTAGAATATGAAGGTGAAAGTTCTGGAATTTGAAAGTAGGTGGACTTGTCAAGGTAGCTATTACATTGGCATTTTGCCTGTGGAAGATAGCAGTTTAGTGGCATCTAGTAATGTTAGCAGTAGTTACTTAATAAAGAAAATAAGTGCTCTTAGAGATGAAGTTCATTCTTTGTAAGACTGGGGGAGAAGATCTGTGAGGAGGCACTCACCCACATAGAAAAGTTAAACAGGATTGGAGAGATGGCTTAGCAGTTTAGCACTTGCCTGTGAAGCCTAAGGATCCTGGTTCAAGGATCGATTTCCCAGGACCCACGTAAGCCAGATGCACAAGGTGGCGCATGCATCTAGAGTTCGTTTGCAGTGGCTGGAAGCCCTGGTGTGCCCATTCTTTCTCTCTCTCTGCCTGTCTCTCTCTCTCTCTCTCTCTCAAATAAATAAATAAAAATAAACAGATTTTTTTTTAAAGTAAGTTAAACAGCAGGAGTATGTGGGGTGGCATTAACTTAGGTGAATTTATCTATACATTTTTGGGTGGAGGTGGAGGGGTAAGTATGATTAATCTGCTCAAATAATATGTGTCTTGTGTTGAGTCTGAGAAGGATATAGAACTCTTCTGTTGATCCCAGTTTTTTTTTTTTTAAAGGCAAAGGAGACTTATTGAGAAAAAAATTGGAAAAGCCCCAAAGTGTCAGGAAAAACATGCTTAGGATTTCAACTTGCAGCCAAAGAGAAAGAGGGAAAAAAAAGAAAAGTTATGTTTTTTGAGTTATAACTCATAACTCAGAGAAGTGGATAGACTGTACAAGGGTTGTGAACAACTATGATCTCAATTTTTTACTGTTTATGGTGTTATTTGGCTAATACGATTTAAAAAATTTTTTAAGATTTTATTTTTATTTATTAGAGACAGAGAGAGGGTGAAAATGGGTGCGCCAGGGCCTCTAGCCACTGCAAATGAACTCCAGATGCATGCGCCACCATGTGCATCTGGCTTATGTAGGACCTGGAGAATAGAACTGGGGTCCTTGGGCTTTGCAGGCATGCACCTTAACCACTAAGCCATCTCTCCAGCCCATTTGGCTAATACAGTTTTAGACTTTAGAAATGATTTTTCGTAAACCACATCCCATATTGCAAGCTAGCTTCCTTATTTGGTGCTTATCCAAATGTGCTTGAGTAGTTTGAGTGATTCAAACAGTACTAGAGGAAAACAAGGGCTTTAGTTCCTATAATAAATTAAGCATAAGTGTTCTTGCCTCATTAAGTCTTATATTTAAGTGGGAATATGTTTATCTTATAAATACTGAATAAAGATTTGAACTACTTCCCAAACAGATTTTTTTTTTTTTTGGTTTTTTTGAGGTAGGGTCACACACTAGCCTAGGCTAACCTAGAGTTCACTATGTAGTCTCAGGGTGGCCTTGAATTCATGGTGATCCTCTTACCTCTGCCTCCCCAGTGCTAGGGTTAAAGGTGTGCGCTATCATGCTTGGCTTCCCAAATAGATTTTTTTTTTTTTTTTGGTTATCATTATGTCTGCTTTTTGATTTACTACTTTAAAACTGATACTTTAGAGTTTTTTTCTTTTCTTTTTTTTTTTGTTTTGCTTTTCAAGGTAGGGTTTCACTGTAGCCCAGGCTGACCTGGAATTCACTATGGAGTCTCAGGGTGGTCTCCAATTCATAGCGAGCCTCCTACCTCTGCCTCCCAAGAGCTGGGATTAAAGGTGTGCACCACCACACCCAGCTTTTGAGAATTTTGACAGCTCCATAATTACAAATCATCTTTTTTTTTTTTTTTTGTTTGTGTTGTGTGTGTGTGTGTGTGTGTGTGTGTGTGTGTATGTACAAGCATAAAATGTGTGGAGGTCAGAGGACAACTGCAAGTATGGGTCTTCACCTTCTCCCTGTAATGAGGGAGGCAGGGTTGCTTGTGTACAGCTGTGTACACCAGAGTAGCTAGCTTGAAAAATTATGAGATTCTACTGTCTCCCCTCCTACCTTTCTATAGGAGGGCTGGGATTATAGACAGTTACTACTGTCTGGCTTTACCTGGGTTCTGGGATCTGAACTCCATTCGTCATGTTTCCATGCAAGCACTTGACACACTGAACCATCATCTCCCTAGCTCCACAGAGCATTTTTTCTTAGATTTATCATCTGATTTCTTCCAAACCTTCTTATATACAGCCACCTTCAACCTTTGTCCACATAGGAGCCACAGCAAGCAAATGTTAGCGTACAAGTGTGTATAATGAAAGAGTACTGTCATACTCACTTGCAAAACAGGTTCTTGGTTCAGGGCCTTGCCAACCCATTGAAGAATAAAATATTTTCCTGTTAAGAAACTATTTCTTGGGGCAACCATATTTCCTTTTTGTCTTAAAAATATATTGTTGAGGAGCCGGGCATGGTGGCGCACGCCTTTAATCCCAGCACTCGGAAGGCAGAGGTAGGAGGACACCGTGAGTTCAAGGCCACCCTGAGACTACATAGTGAATTCCAGGTCAGCCTGGACCAGAGTGAAACCCTACCTCGAAAAAAAAAAAAAAAAAAATATATATATATATATATATATATATATATATGTTGAGAAGCAGCTGCACCGGTGCTGTGTGTGCAGTTCTCCTTGGTGGTGCTCGTGGTGGGGACAGCCACCGCTTGTCGCCTCGGCTACAGGACGAGTCCCGTTCGTGTCCGTGCACGGAGTTCTCTCTCATCTCGCTCGGCTGCGGAAAATCGGGCTGAAGTGACTGACTCCGCAATGGAGAAAACTTTAGAAACTGTTCCTTTGGAGAGGAAAAAGAAAAAAGAACAGTTCTGTAAACTCTTCATTGGTGGCTTAAGCTTTGAAACCACTGAAGAAAGTTTGAGAAACTACTATGAGCAATGGGGAAAGCTCACACATTGTGTGGTAATGAGGGATCCTGCAAGCAAAACATCAAGAGGATTTGGTTTTGTAACTTTCTCATCCATTGCTGAGGTAGATGCTGCCATGGCTGCAAGGCCTCATTCGATTGATGGGAGAGTAGTTGAGCCAAAATGCACAGTAGCCAGAGAAGAGTCTGGAAAACCTGGAGGCCATGTGACTGTGAAGAAGTCATTTGTTGGTGGGATTAAAGAAGACACTGAGGAGTATCACCTTAGAGATTACTTTGAAGAATACGGAAAAATTGATACGATTGAAATAATTACTGATAGGTAATCTGGAAAGAAAAGAGGCTTTGGCTTTGTTACCTTTGATGATCATGATCCTGTGGATAAAATTGTATTGCAAAAATATCACAACATCAGTGGTCATAATGCAGAAGTAAGAAAAGCATTGTCAAGACAAGAAATGCAGGAAGTCCAGAGTTCTAGGAGTGGAAGAGGAGGGAACTTTGGTTTTGGAGATTCCCGTGGTGGTGGTGGAAATTTTGGACCAGGACCAGGAAGTAACTTTAGGGGGAGGATCTGATGGATATGGAAGTGGACGTGGATTTGGGGACGGCTACAATGGATATGGAGGTGGACCTGGAGGAAATTATGGAAGTGGAAATTACAGTGATTTTGGAAATTATAACCAGCAACCTTCTAACTATGGTCCAATGAAGAGAGGAAACTTTGGTGGTAGCAGAAACGTGAGGGGACCATATGGTGGAGGAAACTATGGTCCAGGAGGAAGTGGGGGTTATGGTGGGAAGAGCCGATACTGAGCTTCTTTCTACTTGCCATGGGCTTCACTGTATAAATAGGAGAGGATGAGAGCCCAGAGGTAACAGAACAGCTTCAGGTTATCGAAATAACAATGTTAAGGAAACTCTTATTTCAGTCATGCATAAATATGCAGTGATATGACAGAAGACACCAGAGCAAATGCAGAGAGCCATTTTGTGAATGGATTGGATTATTTAATAACATTACCTTACTGTGGAGGAAGGATTGTAAAAACAAATGCCTTTGAGACAGTTTCCTAGCTTTTTAATTGTTTCTTTCTAGTGGTCTTTGTAAGAGTGTAGAAGCATTCTTTCTTTGATAATGTTAAATTTGTAAGTTTCAGGTGACATGTGAAACCTTTTTAAAGATTTTTCTCAAAGTTTTGAAAAGCCATTAGCCAGGATCATGGTATAATAAGACATAACGTTTTTCCTTTAAAAAAATTTAAGTGCGTATGTAGAGTTAAGACGCTGTTGTACATATATGATTTAATAAAATAATTCTAAAGGAAAAAATATGTATTTTAACTGAGACTGGGGGCTCATGCCTTTAATCCCAGCACTTGGGAGGCTGAGGTAGGAGGATAACAGTGAGTTCAAGGCCAGCCTGGGCTACGTCTATTTCTCGTGGGAAACCTAGAACCTTGGCAGTGGCCTGTAATGTTTTGGGGCCACCAGGGACTGCCCTGGCCAACAACTCAATGGAAGGTATTCCATCCCTGGCACCGGCAATTTATAGTAGCAGTCTATGGCTTCTGGACGCACTGTTGTCCAAAAAAGTAGGTTTCCATATGACTTTTTCTTATCCTCTTAGATTAAAAAAATTTGTTTCTTTTTGTTTTTTGTTTTTTGAGGTAGGGTCTCACTCTATCCCAGGCTGACCTGGAATTCACTCTGTATTCTCAGGGTGGTCTCGAACTCATTGCCTCCCGAGTGCTGGGATTAAAGGCATGCACCACCACGCCCGGCTAAAATTTTTTAAATTACTGATAACTTGCATAATTATAGACAATAAGCCATGATAATTCCCTCCCCTCGCTTTCCCCGTCACAATGCTACCCTTCTCTCCCCTACCTTTCCTTTACTCAGTCTCTTCCTCTGACCTCACTTAGGCCTTTCCACCCTGAATAACCTGTTCTTCTACTTACATATATACAATACTATCCCTTAAGTCCTTTCCTCTCCTCCCTCCCTTATAGCCCCTTTCTAGCTTACTGGCCTTTGCTACCAAGTTTTATTCCAACTCAATTGTGAAATATTTTCATCTGTCAGTTTTCTCTATCAAAAAGTGAAAAATTCTCAGTGAAAGACATTAGAAAGAGGATGATTGCAGAGATACTGTCTCCAGATTTCTGTTTCTTTTCTAAAAGATGATGCAATATGTCAAGCGGATAGAACTGGTTATTTGGCTATTGCCTCATTCTTCTCAATGAAAGTCTTCTGTTTTCTCATGTCAGTACTTTTGTGATTTGAGGTAGGGTCTTGCTTTAGCCCAGGCTGACCTGGAATTCACTATGTAGTCTCAGGCTGGCCTTGAACTCATAGCAATCCTCCTTATCTCTGCCTCGCAAGTGCTAGGTTTAAAAGCATGGACCACCACACCTGGCTTATGTTAGTAATTTTTTTTTGAGGTAGTTAGGGTCTCTCTCTAGCCCAGGCTGACCAGTAATTCACCATGTAGTCTCAGGGTGGCCTCGAACTCATGAACAATATTCCTACCTCTGTCTTCTGAGTGCTGGATTAAAGGTGTGTGCCACCATGCCTGGCTGTATATTTTTAGAATATTTTATTTATTTATTTGAGAGAGAATAAGAGAAAGAGGCAGAGGGAGAGAGGGAGGGAGGGAGGGAGGGAGGGAGAGAATGGGCACACCAGAGCCTCCAGCCAGTACAAACAAACCAGATGCACAGCATCTGGCTTACGTGGAACTCTGGTGAATTGAACCTGGGTTCTTAGACTTCACAGGCAACTGCCTTAACCACTAAGCAATCTCTCCAGTGCCTGGCCATATTTTTTAAAGAATAGTTGGAAATAATTGAATAATAATAAAGTAATTCTCAGGATAATAAAACATGTTTCAGTGACCCCCATGGTTTTTCTTAGATTTACCAAAGGCTCCATTTTATTCTTTCTGTAATTACAATAGAAAATGAATTTTATTCTATTAAAATACATAGGGGGGCTGGAAAGATGGCTAAGTTGTTAAGGTGCTTGCCTACAAAGCCAAAGGACCCAGGCTTGATTCCCCAGGACCCATGTAAACCAGATGCACAGGGTGGCCATACATTTGGAGTTAGCTTTCCCATTCTCTCTCTCTCTCTCTCTCTCTCTAGCTCTCTGTCTCTCTCAAATACATGAATAAGAGAAGGAATCTTTCTGTTTTTCAAAATAATCTATTTTTAAATTATTTATTTTATTTGACAGAAAGAGAGAGAGATGCACATAGAGAGAGAGAATGGGCATGCTAGGGCCTTTAGCCACTGCAAACGAACTCCAGAAACATGCACCACCTTGTGCATCTGGCTTACGTGGGTCCTGGGGAATCAAACCTTGGTCCTTTGGCTTTATAGGCAAGAGTCTTAACTGCTAAGCTATCCTTCCAGCCCCTATTTATTTATTTTAAGCAGAGAGAGAGAGGAGAGAGAAGAGATACAGAGAATGGGCATGCCTGGGCCTCCAGCCACTGCAAATGAACTCCAGATGCATGTACCAATCTGTGCATCTGGCTTTATGTTGGTATTGGGGAATGGAACTTGGGTTGTTAGGCTTTGTAGGCAAGTGCCTTAACCACTAAGACATTTCTCCAGCCCTCTTTCTGCTTTTTGAAGGACCTCCAAGAAAAAATAAATGACATAAATTTCCTTTCTTGCAAATGCTTTAGCCGGGTGTGGTGGTGCATGCTTTTAATCCCAGAATGTAGAGGTGGGAGGATCGCTGTGAGTTCAAGGCCAACTTTATACTACATAGTGAATTCCAGGTCAGCCTGGGCTAGAGCAAGACCCTACCTTGAAAAACAAAAAACCACAAACAAACAAACAAACAAACAAACAAACAAACAAACAAAAAGACATGCTTTGGGCTGGAGGGATGGTTTAATGGTTAAGGTATTTGCCTGCAAAGCCAAAGGACCCAAGTTCGGTTCCCCAGGACCCATGTTAGCCAGATGCACAAGGGGGTGCACATGTCTGGAGTTCATTTGCACTGGCTGGAGGCCCTGGTACGCCCATTCTCTCCCTCTTTCTCTGTTAAATAAATAAATAAATAAATAAATAAATAATTTTTTTAAAAAAGACATGCTTTGAAAAGAAAGAAACTAGAATTAGTTTCAGTAGACCCTGATAGCATATGAAGGATTAAGCAGGATCTAGTCTTTTAAGGTCATGAGTGTTTCCTGAGCTCCCATGTACTTTAGGAGGGAACTGCAGCTATAGAACGAAAGCCACTGGGACGCTCCTTCTCATTTATAGTCATCATTGCTTTTACCTTTCAGACTTGTTATCTCTGCTCCATATTCCATACACGGAAAAATATTGCTGAGCATGATGTCACATTTATATGGGGGGGGATTAAGGCAGGAAGATCACAAGTTGGTAGCTATATAACAAGTTTGAGGCCAGGCTGAGCAAACACCCTGTTGCAGTCAAGTTGGCATTGATGGCAAAAATCACCTGACCAAGAGCAGCTTGTGAGAAAAAGGGTTTATTTTGACTTACAGACTTGAGGGGAAGCTCCATGATGGCAGAGGAAAATGATGGCATGAGCAGAGGGTATACATCACCCCCTGGGCAACATCAGGACATCAACAACAGGAGAGTGTGCCAAACACTGGCAAGAGGAAGCTGGCTATAATACCCATAAGCCCCCAACAATGCACTGCCTCCAGGAGTCGTTGATTCCCAAATCTCCATCAGCTGGCAACCTAGCATTCAGAACACCTAAGTTTATGGGGGACACCTGAATCAAACCACCACATTGTGCCCCTGACCCTCATAAACCAATGCATTTAGTCCAACTTTAAAAAGTCCCCATAGTTTTATCAATTCCAGTGATGTTCAAACACCCCCATAGTCCAAGATCTTTTAACTGAGCCATAATACCAAAAAATCAACCAAAACCATAATGGCACAGAATAAACACACTGCAAAAGATGGCATTGGGCATAGCAAAGAAATATTCAGCCATTACAAGATTTAAAACAACCAGGGCAAACATCCAACTCTGTGGCTCCAAGTCCAACAACTACCAGTGGCAAGTCTCCAAGTCCGATAATTGTAACCAGCAACAAGTCTCTGGAGTTCCTATTCCACCCCTCGAGCTAGGCTACTCACAGTCCTGGAAAACTTCATCTGGGGTCAGCAGCTCTTCTTAGCAGCCATCTGTGGTCCCAGCATCTCCACTGCAACCCACGGACCATCCTCAGTTCCATCAGTTCTCCATGCAGGCAATCCAGCAAACCTGCTACACACTGCCCATGGCCATTTCCAAACCAGAAGACCGTGTTGCAAATTCAGTGACCCTCTCTTTCCTGCATTTCGTTTTGTAAATACTTTAAAAAATATTTTATTATTTATTTATTTATGAGAGAGAGAGAATGGGCACACCAGGGCCTCCAGCCACTGCAAATGAACTCTAGATGCATGCACCCCCTTGTGCATCTGGCTTATGTGGATCCTGGGGAATCGAACTGGGATCCTTTGGCTCTGCAGGCAAACGCCTTAACTGCTAAGCCATCTCTCCAGCCCTCCTGCATTTCTTATACTCCATAATACCATGTGGGGTGCCAATTTGTTAATCCAAGGGGGAATGGAGCAGATTTTGAAGAACAGGACACTCCTTCAGCATTCAGACCCCTTCAAAAGAGTCTACATTCTTCCTCTTGTCCCAATGCATGTCAGCTGGCTCAATCTCAATGGTGATCCTCCTACCTCTGCCTCCCAAGTGCTGGGATTAGAGGTGTGCACCACCATTTCCGGCATGTGTTTTGTTTATTTCTTTCTTTCTTTCTTCTTCTTCTTCTTTTTTTTTTCCAAGGTAGGGTCTCACTATAGCTCAGGATGACCTGGAATTCACTATGTAGTCTCAGGGTGGCCTCGAACTCATGACGATCCTTCTACCTCTGCCTCCTGAGTGCTGGGGATTAAAGGCGTGCTCCACCACGCCCAGCTTGTTTTGTTTCTTTTTGAGACAGGGTAGGCTGGTACTCTGTGTGTAGCCCAGGCTGACCTTGAACTCATGGTAATACTGCCTCAACCTCCCAGGTGCTGGAATTTCAGGCATGTGCCACCACTATCTAGTAGTAATTTTCAGTGAGAATTTTCAGACATGCACCAGAGAGCCTGCAGGACTCTCCATTGATGAGAGGCTTTAATCTCTTACCTTTACTCCAACCAGAAATCTTTAAAGAATTTTCCGTTTTTGAAGTGCTACTGTTTGTGAGAAACAAAAATCCAAAGTTGTAATCACTTCATTCTCTTGCCAGTTATGTGTTGCCTACTATATGCTAGATACTAAGTGTGCAAAGATAGGAGGGCATTGATCAGTGGCTTTTCCTCTGAAAACCAAAGAAACAAAATGTTGTCCCTCCCCTTAATGTTTAATGCATTTATAATTTTAATTTGAAAGTGTATTTTAATATTTTAAGGTCAGAATTCTGTCAGACTTTTAATATGTTTATATATATGTATATATTTACTTTTGATTCTTCACGGTAGGGTCTTGCTGTATGCCAGGCTGACTTAGAATGATTATATAATCTCAGAGTAGCCTCGAATTTACAGAGATTCTCCTACCTTTGCTTCCTGAGTGCTGGGATTAAAGGTGTGCACCACTACGCCTGGCTTACTGGTTTTATTGAGGCATTGTCTCACTTAATCTCAGGCTGACCTGGTACTTACTCTGTTGCTCAGGCTGGCCTTGAACTCATAGTGATCTTCCTGTCTTAGCCTCCCAAGTGCTAGGATTATAGATGTGAGCCACTGTGCCTGGCTCAGACTTTATATAATTTTCATTGTGTGTGTGTGTGTGTGTGTGTGTGTGTGTAAAGTAGTATTACTTTCCTTTTTTTTTTTTTTTTTTTTTTTTTTTTGTTTTTCAAGGTAGGGTCTCACTCTAGCTCAGCTGACCTGGAATGCAGTATGTTGTCTCAGGGTGGCCTCTAACTCATGGCGATCCTCCTACCTCTGCCTCCCAAGTGCTGAGATTAAAGGTGTGCGCTGGGCTGGAGAAATGGCTTAGCGGTTAAGGCATTTGCCTGTGAAGACAAAGGATCCTGGTTCGATTCTCCAGGACCCATGTAAGCCAGATGCACAAGGGGCACATGCATCTGGAGTTCGTTTGCAGTGGCTAGAGGCCCTGGTGTGCCCATTCTCTCTGTCTGCCTCTCTTCTATCTCTCTTTCTTTCTCTGCTTGCAAATAAATACAAATTTAAAAATCAAAAAACAAAAAAGGCATGCACCACCACGCCTGGCTTGAAGTAGTATTACTAACAGGCTTTACCTTAATTATTTTTGTTAAAAGTACTGTTTTCTTTAATTCTAGAATGAAAGACTTAAAAAACTTTGCACTGATCTAGAAGAAAAGCATGAAGCATCAGAACTTCAAATAAAGCAACAATCTACAAGTTACCGAAATCAGCTACAACAGAAAGAGGTAAAAGGTTATTACAATTATTTCATTCTTACTTCACTTTTATTTTAGATTCATTAAAGTATTAAAACAATGTTGAATTTAATAAAACTAGGAAAGCTTTTCTATTAAGTTTATATTATATTAACTGACCTTTGTGAAGATTAATTTCTGCTTTCCAAAAGAATAACTTATGTGTGTGGTGTATGTGTATGTGCATGCATGTGGAGGCCACAGGTTGCTCTTGGTTGTCTTTCTCAATCACTTTCTTCTTTAGTTTTCATTTAAATTTAAATTTTTTTTTTTTCCAAGGTAGAGTCTCACTCTAGCTCAGGCTGACCTGAAATCCACTATGTAGTCTCAGGGTGGCCTTGAACTCGTGGTGATCCTCCTACCTCTGCCTCCCGAGTGCTGGAACTTTATTTATTTTTTGAGTTAGGGTCTTGCTTTAGCCCAGGCTGACCTGGAATTCATCATGTGGTCTCAGGCTGCTCTCTAACTCACAGCGATCTTCCTACCTCTTCCTCCCAGAGTGCTGGGATTAAAGGTGTGCACTATCATGCCTTGTCTCTTCACTTTATCCAAAGTAGTTTTTAAAAATTTAGCCAGAGCCAGGCGTGGTGGCGCACACCTTTAAACCCAGCACTTAGAGGGTAGAGGTAGGAGGATCGCCGAGAGTTTGAGGCCGCCCTGAGAATACATAGTGAATTCCAGGTCAGCCTGGGCTAGAGCAAGACCCTACCTTGAAAACCAAAACAACAAAAATTTAGCCGGACGTGGTGGCGCATGCCTTTAGTCCCAGCACTTAAGAGGCAGAGGTAGGATTGCCATGAGTTAGAGGCCACCCTGAGAATGCAGAGTGAATTCCAGGTCAGCCTGGGTTAAAGTGAGACCTATCTCAAAAAAACAAACAAACAAAAAATTTAAAAATTTATTTGTGTAGGTATGTGTGTATGTGCGCAAGTGCATACCAGGCACTCTTGCCACTGCAAACAAATGCAAGATGCATGCACTGCATTTTGTATCTGGCTTTAATGGGTGCTGGGGAAATGAACTCATGCTGGCAGGATTTGAAGGCAAGCACTGAACATAATTACAGGCAGGCTACCACACCTACCCAGCGTTTTTGTGGGTTTTGGGATCTGAAATCTGGTCCTCATGCTTGTGTTACAAGATTTTTATCCTCTGAGCCATCTCCCCAGCCCAAAAGAAGAATTTTTGTTTTTGTTTTTTGAGGTAGGGTCTCACTCTAGCTCAGGCTGACCTGGCATTCACTATGCAGTCTCAGGGTGACCTCACAGCAATCCTTACTTCTGCCTCCCAAGTGCTGGGATTAAAGGCATGCGCCACCACACCCAGCTCCAAAAGAGGAATTTTTAAAAAAATTATTTAAAGCTGGGCGTGGTGGCGCATGCCTTTAATCCCAGCACTCGGGAGGCAGAGGTAGGAGGATCGCTGAGAGTTCGAGGCCACCCTGAGACTACATAGTTAATTCCAGGTCAGCCTGGACCAGAGTGAGACCCTACCTTGTAAAACCAAAAAAAAAAAAAAAAAATTATTTACTTATATGTAAGCGGAGAGTGAGCTAGGGAAAGAGAGAATGTGCACACCAGGGTCTCTTGCCATTGGAAACAAATTCCAGATACATGTGGCACTTTGTACATTGGGCTTTATGTGAGTACTGGGGGATCAAGCTTGGGCCATCAGGCTTTATAAGCACACACCTTTAACCACCGAGTAATCTCTTCATCCCTCAAAAGAATTTTTGTTTTTCAATGTAGGGTCTATCTCTAGCCCAAGCAGACCTAGAATTCATTATGTAGTCTTAGGGTGGCCTCAAACTCATGTCAATCCTCCAACCTCTGCCTTCCAAGTGCTGAGATTAAAGGTATGTGATGCTATGCCTGGCAAGAAGAATTTACTTTTATTTTATTTGTTTATATATATACTTATTTATTTATTTGTTTTTTTTTTTTTTTGAGGTAGGGTCCCACTCTAAGCCAGGCTGACCTGGAATTCACTATGTAGTCTCAGAATTTATTTTTAAATAAGTAAATATAAATATAAATATATAAATATATATATAATTTGTTGTTTCGTTTGTTGTTGTATTTGGTTTTTCATTGTAGGGTCTTGTTCTAGCTCAGGCTGACCTGCAATTCACTCTGTATTCTCAGGGTGCCTTTGAACTTGCGACAATCTTCCTACCTCTGCCTCTCAAGTGCTGGGACTAGAGGCGCAGCCAACCATGTCCAACTTACTTTTAAATATTTTTTAATTGTCTTTCTTTTTTTTTCTATATTTTATTTTTATTTATTTATTTGAGAGAGAGAGAGATACAGAAATAGGCAGGTAGAGGGAGAGAGAGAATAGACACACCAGGGCCACCAGCCACTGCAAACGAACTCCAGATGCGTGCGCCCACTTGTGCATCTGGCTTACGTGGGTCCTGGGGAGTCAAACCTTGGGTCTTTGGCTTTGTAGGCAAGTGCCTTAACCACTAAGCCATCCCTCCAGCCCTTCTTTCTTTTTTTGAGAGAGAGAGAGAAAGCATATAAGTGCACCAAGGCCTCTAGTCACTGCAAACAAAGTCTAGATGCATGTGCCACCTTGTGCATCTGGTTTATGTGGGTACTGGGAAATTGAACCTGGGTCCTTAGGCTTCACAGGCCAGCGCCCTAACCACTAGGCAATCTTTCCAGCCCTTTATTTGTTTTTGAAGTTAGAACTCAGGACCTTGCACACATGCTAGGTATTTTCTTAAGTTGTTTTGGATTAATATGACCATTTATAATGACTTTTTCCTTTGTAAAAAATGTATTTTGTGCCAGGCGTGGTGGCACACACCTTTAATCCTAGCACTTGGGAGGCAGAGGTAGGAGGATTGCTGTGAGTTTGAGGCCACCCTGAGACTACATAGTGAATTCCAGGTCAACCTGAGCTAAAGTAAGAACTCATCACGAAAAACAAACAAACAAAAAATATATATATATATTTAAATCATGAATTCTAGGTCAGCCTGGGCTAAAGCAAGACCATACCTCAAAAAAAAAAAAAAAAAAAAAAAAAAAAAAGTGCTCATGGATTCAAAATCTGGGTACTGTTCCCTTCATAAATGGGCTCGGATTTTCACTGGCCCCTCCATTTTAGCCACTGGTAGGGCCAGGGCCTCTTTTAATGTGTATTTCATTCTATGACTCATGGGCTAATATTTAGGTGGACCGTTTCATCTTATCTAAAAAGATTGGATTTATAAGTGAAACGTTTTTTCTAGCTGTGTTGTACCCACCAGTACAGAATTACCTCTGATTCATGGAATGCTTTAAGACTAAATCAATTGGTGAGTCTCCCAGCAGGAGAGTTTCAGAGAACCTTGTTTGAATGTGTAAACTGACACAGCTTTCATTTTCTTACTATTTTAAGTTTGTTAATCATAAACAGAGCTCTAAGAAACTTACTTGTATGATCCCCCACATAGATAATAAACCGATGTTTCACTGAGAAATTTATTGCTTTAGTTAACATATGACTGATCTTTGTGCTATTTAAAACATTATCTGTACTTTAACTTTGGTAATTGTTTTAAAATAAAAATCGTATGTTTAGGGTATTATGAAAGACCTAGATCACTTAGCAAAATACCAGTATTGGGCAATCTTATATAGATCATTCATATCTTTCAACATAATGAAGCTATAAAAAGGCTAAAATGTGTTTTTAAAGCACTCTAAAATATGAATTATGAATAATAGGTGGAAATCAGCCATCTTAAAGCCAGGCAGATGGCGCTGCAGGATCAGTTGCTGAAGCTACAGTCAGCTGCCCAGTCAGCATGTTCAGGACCCACTGGTGTGCCCACAACCACTTCGTCCTCGTCATTCGGTTACGGGATCAGTCATAATGCTTCAGCTTTCCATGAAGATGACATGGACTTTGGTGACATAATTTCATCCCAACGAGAAATAAACCGATTGTCAAATGAAGTTTCAAGACTTGAATCTGAAGTTGGTCATTGGAGGCATATTGCTCAGGTAGATAATCTTTGCATGTATTTGTGAAAAGTGAGTGAGTAAAAATGCTGGTACAAGCTGGGTATGGTGGCACACTCCTTTAATCCCAGCACTTGGGAGGCAGAGGTAGGAGGATTGCCGTGAGTTCAAGGCCACCCTGAGACTACATAGTGAATTCCAGGTCAGCCTGGACTAGAGCAAGACCCTACCTTGAAAAACAAAACAAAACAGAAATGCTGGTGCTATCTCGGAAGCCATGCCTAGCATTTGTCTTTAGAAATAATACTTGACTAGAAGTTAGAAAAGCTGTATTTGTGTGCTAATTCTGCACATAGCTTTCTGAGGGATTTTGGTCAGGTCCTGTTTTCTCAATCAGTATTTGATAAAATGTTATAAATCCAGGATTCAGAAGGTAAAATTGAATTCAGCCAGCATCTTCTCTGTAGGCTTTGAGGCTATGCTGGTGGAAGCAGAGAGCATCCAGGCACAGTGTTTTGAGACTGTTTTCTAGGATTTTGTGTGAGGGTTTTTTTTGTTTGTTTGTTTGGTTGGTTGGTTGGTTTTGAGGGAAGACGTTACCGTAGCCCAGGCTGACCTTGTACTCATGGCAGTCCTCCTACCTCAGCTTCCCAAGTGTTGGAATTAAAGGCCTGCACCACCATGCCTGCTTTGTGTGAGATTTAATAAGCTCTAGTGATAAGTAAAATGGAAATCTGGCTTTCACTACCATAAATTTGTTAACTATTTGTGTTGTTTCTCATGCTGTAGAAATGGAATACTGGCTATTTTGAACTATAAATTTTCTTCCAATGAACCTTTTTTTTTTCTTGTTGAGGCAAGCCCCCCAAAAAGGCAAACTTTTTTTTTTAATGAGAGTGAGAGAGAGAGAGAGAGAGAGAGAGAGAGAGAGAGAGAATTGGTGCACCAGGGCTTCTAGACACTGTAATAGAACTCCAGATGTATGTGCCACCTTGTGCACATGTACAACCTTGCACATGCATTACCATGTGTGTCTGGCTTGCATAGGTTTTGGAAAGTCGAACCTGGGTCCTTAGGCTTCACAGGCAAGTGCCTTAACTGCTAAGCCATCTCTTAGCCACCCACCCCTCTTTTTATTAATTAGAAACTTTGTATGGATACATCATGTGTTGGTACCATTTCCCTGTCCCCATTCAACTGAGGGCTGTCCTCTATGGGATGCTGATATTCACCATGCAGTTGTGGGTTTGATGTAGGGACATCCTCTGGCCCAGGCCGACCTGGAATTCCCTATGTAGTCTCAGGCTGGCCTCGCACTCACAGCGATCCTCCTACCTCTGCCTTAACTGTTGGGATTAAAGATGTGCACCATGCCTGGCTAAAACAATAGTGATGCAGCTGTTAGGAGTTGTCACCCATATTGGTGTCAGCTTCATAAATATTTATTTTAGAGAGAGAGAGATAGATGGGCATGCCAGGGCCTCCTGCCATTGCAAAGGAACTCCAGATGCATGTGCCACTTTGTGCATCTGGCTTTACATAGGTACTGGGGGATTGAATTTAGGCCCTCAGGCTTTACAAGCTAGCTCCTTCAACCACTGAGCCATTGTTCCAACCCCTGTTGTTTTGTTTTTGAGGCAGGTTTTCACTGGAGCTAACTTTTTTTTGTGTGTGTTTCAAGGTAGGATCTTATTCTAGCTCAGGCTGACCTGGAATTCACTACGTAGTCTCAGGGTTGCCTCGAACTCACAGCAATCTTCCTACCTCTGCCTCCTAAGTGCTGGGATTAAAGGCGTGCGCCACCACACCCGGCTTTTTTTTTTTTTTTTTTTTTTTTTGAGGTAGAGTCTCACTCCAGCCCAGGCTGACTTGGAATTCACTATGTAGTCTCAGGGTGGCCTTGAACTCATGGTGATCCTCCTACCTCTGCCTCCCAAGTGCTGGGATTAAAGGCGTGTACTACCATGTCCGGCAGGTTTCATTTATTTTTTGAATATTTTGTTTATTAATTTATTAGAGAGAGAGAAAATATGGTCACACCAGGGCATCTAGCCACTATAGGCGAACTCCAGATGCACGTACCACTATGTTCATCTGGCTTCCATGGGTTCTGGGGAATTGAACTTGGGTCTTCAGGCTTCGCAGGCAACTGCCTTAACCACTAAGCCATGTTTCCTGTCCCTCTTTTTAAATTTTGTACTGTTTTTTAAAAAAATAATTTTTATTTATTTATTGAGAGAGAGAGAGAGAAACAGAGAGAGAGAGAAACAGAGAGAGAGAATGGGCACACCAGGGCCTCCAGCCACTGTAAACGAACTCTAGATGTGTGTGCTCCATTGTGCATATAGCTTATGTGGGTTCTGGGTAATTGAACCTGGGTCCTTTGGCTTTGCAAACAAGTGCCTTAACCACTAAGACATCTCTCCACCCTTGTATGGTTTCTGAACTAGGGTCTCACTCTAGCCTAGGTTGACCTGGAACTCTGTTGCTCATGCTGGCCTTGAACTCAGGGTCATCTGCCTACCTCCACCTCTGAAGTGCTTGTAGGAAAAAATAACAAGCATGAGCTAACATGATTGGCTCTTTTCTTTTTCTTAAGATTTTATTTTTATTTGTTTATTAGAGACAGGGAGAGGGAAAGGGAAAGAGAGAGAGAAGGAGAGTGAGAATGGGTGTGCTAGGGCCTCCAGGCACTGCAAACAGACTCCAGACACATGCACCCCCTTGTGCATCTGGCTTACATGGGACCTGGAGAATTGAACCGAGGTCCTTAGGCTTCACAGACATGTGCCTTAACCGCTAAGCCATTTCTCTAGCCCTGATTCGCTCTTTTCTTGAGACAGGTTCTCACTCTATTGCTTTGGCTAGCCTGGAACTCATTCTGTAGTTTGGCTAGCTGGAATCACTATGTAGCCCAGGCTAGCCTTGACTGCATGAAAATCCTCCTGCCTCAGCTGGGATTATAGGTATGAGCTACCACAACTGACTGTAAAGTGTGTATGTGTGTGTGTGTGTGTGTGTGTGTGTGTATAATTTTAAAATTTGAACATATTTTTATTTATTTATTTGCAAGCAGAGAGAGACAGGACAGAGAGAGAAAGAGAGGAGAAAGGGAAAGAGAATGGGCATGCCAGGGCCTCCAGCTACTGCAAATGAACTCCAGATGCATGCACCACTCTGTGCATCTGGCTTTAATGTGGTACTGAGGATCAAACCAGGGTCATTAGGCTTTGCAGGCAAATGCCTTAACTGCTGATCCATCTCTCCAGCCCTGTAAAGTTTCTTTTAATAAAGTTGGTTTAGGACTATTTCTCAAAAAGAAATCAGTTTAATTATTTTCTAATTCTTTTTTTTAAACTTCTAAGGCACAAGGAACAGACTCTGATCAAACTGAAATCTGCAAACTGCAAAATATTATTAAGGTAAATCACATAGTTGATTGCTAATGAGTATTATACATCTCATGATCTATATATTAAAAGTATGAGTTGAATTAGTAAAACTCAGTTATAAAATTGTTTAAATAGATTAAGATGTTCATTTTAACTCATTCTTTTTAAACTAAGTATTATTCTTATGACAAAGTATGTTCAGAATCATTTGGTTGTGAATGTTTTTCAGTAAAATTTATCTTTTATAAGTCTATGTGTTCTACTGTATCTGATAAATTGTCTTTATTAGAGCAGATTTCCAAGGTTGATGACATTTCAGGCATTTAGGGTTAAAGAGAATTAACAACAATGCTAATATTATTCATTACAAAGTTTAATTTACTTTAGTGGTGGGGTTTTGCTAGTTTCTGTTCTTTTGAGAAAAGGGTTAGGTATATTCATCATGACTATGCATTATGTGGGTAGATTTTAGAATCAGATCTGTGTGTGAATCTTGGCTTACCCATTACCAGCTATGCTGCCTTGGGCAAGTCCCTTCACCTTTCCTAGCTTCAGTTTAAAAAAATTTTTTAATTATTTTATTTATTTATTTTTTGGAGAGAGACACAGAGAGAGACGGAGAGGGAGAGGGAGACAGATTGAGATGGGCGCGCCAGCAGTCTCTCAGCTGCTGTGAACGAAATCCAGATGCATGCGCCCCCTTGTCAGCAAGTGCGGCATTGCACCCTTGTATCACTTTGCATCTGGCTAAATGTGGGACCTGGAGATTGGAACCGGGTTCTTAGGCTTAGCAGGCAGGCGCCTTAACCGCTAAGCCATCTCTCCAGCCCCTAGCTTCAGTTTTATTTTAAGCAGTAAACCATGCCTCATCAGGAGACCTTGTAGGAGTGTTTGGAAGTCTTCTTGGAAAGAAGAACAGGTACTTTATAATTGGGACTCTTGGTGATAAGCAACATAAATCTTCTCTGGCTAGGTATGGCTAAAGAAGATTTTCTGGAAGGACCCTGGGTAGTCTGTGTCAGAAGGGACAGGAAAGGAAGCAGCATGGGAATCTAGTGGGTCACACTATGAGACTCAAGGACGCTGCCTTCACGCTGCTTCCTATTAGGTCAGGTTCCTGGAGACAGGTTCTCTTCAACTTGGGTGGCAGGTACTTCTTTTGACAGTCGGGGTGTTTGTACACCTGGCAGGGGGAAAAGCCAAGCAAGAGAATAGCAGTAATAGGACAACATGTATGGAGCGAAGAACCCAAATCCCTCGAACAAGGTTGTTAGTGTCACAGTTTAGATGACAGAATTCAGTGACAATGTAGCACTCTGAGACCACAGCACTGTTGTAAACTTGGACCAAGTACCAAAGAAGAAAGTGACTAATTCTGCTCATTGCCAAAAGTTTGCAATAATGTCACTGCTTTCAAGATTCAGGATCAGCCAGAGGAGCTTGTTATGGTGGTGCACACCTGTAATCCCAGCAGTTGAGAGGTGGAGGCAGGAGGTTGCCATATGTTTGAGGCCAGCCTGGACTGCATAGTGAGTTTCAGGCCAACCAGGGACACGTAGCAAAACCCTGTCTCAAAGAAAACAAAAAATGATCAGCCAGAGATTGATTGATTCTGGTATTGATGGATGATAATGTTAGGAAAAGGAGGTACCTGGTCACAGGTACTAGGGAGCTGGGGAAATGAAAGTTTTACATATCTTTTGTTACAATGGTTTTTTTTTTTTTTTTTTTTTTTTAAGTTAAGGTGTCCCTCTAGCCCAGGCTGGAATTCACTATATAGTCTCGGGCTGGCCTCAAAAATCGACAGCGATCCTTCTACCTCCGCCTTCTCCCAAATGCTGGGATTAAGGGTGTGTGCTACCATGCCTGGCTTTGTTTCAGTGTTTTCTTGATGGTTCCTCATTAAAAATAGAAAAATTGTTGTTAATGCCTAAGAGAGGAAGAAGTGGAGACTGTGGTTAAACTCTTTTCAACCTTGGTATGTTTAGAGAATTTTAATAATACAGACTTTTAAATAGCATTTAAATAGCATAGATAAATTTATTGGTTATAAATGTGGTTAATTTGTTGTTGTTATTTTTTAAAGGAACTTAAACAGAACCGAAGTCAGGAGATAGATGACCATCAACATGAAATGTCAGTATTGCAGAATGCACATCAGCAGAAATTGACAGAGATTAGTCGTCGGCATCGAGAAGAACTAAGTGACTATGAAGAACGAATTGAAGAACTTGAAAATTTGTTACAGCAAGGTTATTAGCTTTACTCATTTTATAGATCAGATGACATAATTCAGTGACAAATCTAGCCCTGTCAGACCAGAACACTGCTGTAAACTTGGGCTAACATGCAAAGAACAAGAAAATGACTAGTTCTGTTCAGTGCCAAAAGCTTGCAGTGATGCCACTTTTTTCAAGTTTCTCTGGAAACCAAGCCCTTTTTTGTTGTAAATAGTTACAACTGAATAGATTTCTTTGCATTGTTTTGTGATTATACTTCAGTGCTAAAGATATTTTTTGCTTTCTTTAAAACTCCAGATAGAGCCAGGTGTGGTGATGCACGCCTTTAATCCTAGCACTCAGGAGGTAGAGGTAGGAGGATCACCATGAGTTCAAGGCCACCCTGAGACTACATAGTGAATTCTAGGTCAGCCTGGGCTAGAGTGAGACCCTACCTCAAAAACAAAAAACAAAAATAAAAAAAAGTAAAATAAAGCAAACAAAAAAAGCTCCAGATATACAGGGTTTTTTGTTGGTTGATTCAGATGTGTTTCTTTAAATCTTTATTTATTTTAAAAAATGCTTAGTTTATTATAGTAATTTAACTTTTGTTTAAGTTTTCCAAAGTTCTAAACTCTTAAATCTTCTTGTTGTATCTAGCATATAATTTTTGGTACTTGACATTTGATTCTTTTTTTTTTTTTTTAATGTTTAAGGTGGTGCAGGAGTTACAGTAACCGATCACACTACAATTTATGAGATGCAAAAAACTATACAGGTTCTACAGACTGAAAAAGCAGAATCTACCAAGAAAATTGAAGAACTAGAGGATCAAATAAAAAACATAAGTAAAAAATTGTCTTCTGCAGAAAATGACAGAGATGTCTTAAAGAGAGAACACGAACAGCTAAATGTGGAAAAGAGACAACTTCTTGAGCAGTGTGAAAGCTCGAAACTGCACTGTAGTAAATTGCAGGCTTCTGCTGTGAGTAATCCTATGACAGAAGAGGAGCAAGTTTCTCCACACAGTTCCTCAGTAGAAGAAGTGCTCAGATTACAGCAAGCTCTGACTGGTATAAAATGCTTGGAACTTACTTCTTATTGGTATTTCATTGAATACTAGTTCTTTGTAGAGACAAGCACTTGAATAACTGAATCCTTTGTGACACTTGTGGAAATGACTGTAACTTGAGTAGACTTGTTTGGTTTGGAGTCAGCACTGTAATTAATAAGTGACATAAGGGAGCTTTCTACCACAAAGGCTAATGAATTTGAAAGGTGTCTCTCAATCTCCTTTCCTTATTTAAGTGTTGACCTGGAAGTTGGTGATTTAGGAAGCCAGGCAGATTTCCGAGAAGTGTTTATGTACATAGACATTGTTGTGCATAGATAGGAATCTTTTTCTTCTAATGTATACAGAAATGACTACTTTTGAATACTGTTTTTTACCCCTGAAGTAGGGTTTCGCTGTAGTTCAGGCTGACTGAGAATTCACTATGTAGTCTCAGGGTGGCCTTAAACTCATGGCAATCCTCCTACCTCTGCCCCCCCCCCCCACTGCTGTGATTAAAGGCGAGCGCCACCATGTCTGGCCTTACTTTTGAATACTTTTTATAACTCTTAAGGGCCCAGACTCTCCAGTTAGTGATACACCTTAGTGATACAATGTAATATCTATAGGAATCCATTGCTGTCCTTTGAAATGACCTTGAAGGAAAGGGTTGGTGATAAGAACCATATTTTCTAAAGTTTTCCATGTTCTAGATAATCCTTAGTGTTTTAGATACTAGTATTCTGGGGGTACAAAAATAAATAAACAATGAAACAGACAAAAAAATTTAGTCCTTCATGATGAGAAAACATAGTGGATGCTTTTCAGCAGAAAAGCTGCATTTTTATGGGGTGGGGGGTTTTGAGGTATGGTCTCGCTGTCGCCCAGGCTGACCTCGCCTTGAACTTATGGCTATCCTTCTACCTGTGCCTCCCAAGTGCTAGGATTAAAGGCGTGCACCACCACACCCACCTAAAAGATGCATTTTTATGTTGTACTTTTTTCTCTTCTCCAGTATAAACTCCGAGCTAATTCAGTTCTTGCTCTGGAAATTTCTATCTCTGTGTGCTTGTAGCTACACCCATATCTGTATCCCACATGCCAGTTCATCATGAGCTCCTGATTTGTATGACCAACTCTGTCCAACACATGGATTTTTAAACTAAAATTAATTTCAAAGTCAAGTCATGCTTTCCTCCACCTTCCTACTATTCCTTTTCCTAACCTTGGCAATTTACTTGTATATCAAAGCAGGAGTTCTAGAAACCATCACTGACTGACTCCTGTAGGTCTTTCTTATTTCCTTAGATATTTCAGGATCACATCCCAAAGAAACATGAGGGTTTCTCACAGTACATCAGTCTTGGTGCTGCCATCAGGCTAGGGAAGGCAGTTCAGTGGGAATGTAGGCTTCTTTGTCATTGGTCTTCCGTTGGAGAAGCTCTGCTTATTATATAATAAATTTATTTATCAAATTAGGTGATTCATTTTGAGTTTATTTGCTTAAAAACTAGATTCAGTGTCAGGCGTGGTGGCACACACCTCTAATCCTAGCAGTGGGGAGGCAGAGGTAGAAGGATTACTATGAGTTTGGGCCAACCTGAGACTACAAAGTAAGTTCTAGGTCTGCCTGGGCTAGAGAAGTAAGAGCCTACCTCAGAAAACCAAAAAAACCAAAAAAACAAAAAAAACAAATTTGGACTCAGTGTCCTAAACCTTCCTTTTTTTTTTTTTCCTGTTTCCAGTGCCATGGAATTATACTGTGATCAGTCACAATTGCTTTTTTGCCTGTGTTACTCTGTTCCCTTGATACAGCAGAGTAGCATATGGTTAAGAACCGGGCTGGGCTACAATTCAGCTGTCACTGCCTAGCTTGTTGTAGCAAGGTAGAGAACACTTGATGCCTCCATTTCATCTGTTTCTTGTGGGAGTTGTGATAGTAATGAGGACCATGTGAGTTACTCGTTGCAGTTAGTATCTGGTCCAGAATGAGTGTTAGAAAAGTAGTAGCTATTTAGTCTCTACATGTTATTAATCCTTCTTCAGTCCATTTTATTTTTATCCTTCTGCCAGAATAAATTTTCAGAAATGTAAAACAAGCTATTCCCCTACTGTAAAATCTCCCCATCTCTCAGCATTGTAAACTTTAGCCTTACAGGACTCTGTAGCTCTTGAAAGCAGTTTTGTCTCTTTGCTCTGTCTTTTGTATTTGTTGTCTTCTTTGGGCACACAGTGTTCTTTTCTTTTTGTTTTTCAAAGACCGAGTTCTCATTTTATTTTTCAATTCCTGATACTCAAATTTACAGGGAGATAATAAAGCATAATCAAAATAATACAAATACAATTCAATAACATGAAACCATATAGTAGAGCTGTCCTTAGTAAAATACATAAAAGTAAACAAACATCATATTGGTATAAATTATGCTTAATAATCTGAATACACGGTAAAACAACTATAAAATTCACACAAGGATCCTAGTTCAAGCAGTAGTGTACAAAAGTACAAACACGGTTAGCAATTAATGATTTATCACAGCTTACCACTACAGTACACTTTGCACTTCTAACGTACTGTAACTGCATCCACCCCAAGAGCTTTTGCCTCCTATGGCAACCAAATTCACATTCAGACCAGCACCAGGGAATACAGAGACCCATGTGAAGTTGCCCTTTGGACCAGAATCCCTATACCTGACAATGAAAATGATTCCAGAACAAAACAACAGCAAAAAAAAAAAACCCTGCATGTCAAATACCACAGAACTGTCACCCTCTTTTACTCCAAAATGGTTTAAATTAAAATTAAATAGAATCTCCCATTTAAAATGCATGTGCTCTTTTGGCCAACTCTGTTCCCCCCTCCCCCACCAAAATAGAGTCTTACTCTAGCCAAAGCTGAACTGGAATTCACTATGTAGTCTTTTTTTTTTTTTTTTTTTTTTTTTTTTTTGGTTTTTTGAGGTAGGGTTTCACTCTAGCCCAGGCTGACCTGGATTCACTATGTAGTCTCAGGGTGGCCTTGAACTCCTGGCGATCCTCCTACCTCTGCCTCCTGAGTGCTGGGATTAAAGGCATGCGCCACCACGCCCGGCTCACTATGTAGTCTTAAGCTGACTTCCAACTCACAGTGATACTCCTACCTCAGCTTCTCAAGGGCTGGGATTAGAGGCGTGTACCACCACTTCTGGCCAATTTTTAAAAATTTTCTATTTATTTGTGTGTGTGTTTGTGTTTTCATGTTTGTGTGTATGTATGTGTGTGTGGAGATTAGGAAACAACTTTCTGGTCAGGCCTTGCCTTCCACCACATTTGATATTCTCTTTCTGCTTTTTTTTTTTTTTTTTGAGGTAGGGTTTCACTCTAGCCCAGGCTGACCTGGATTCACTATGTAGTCTCAGGGTGGCCTTGAACTCACGGCAATCCTCCTACCTCTGCCTCCCGAGTGCTGGGATTAAAGGTGTGCACCACCATGTCCGGCTTTTTCTTTCTGCTCTTTTTTTGCTGTTTGCTACGAACTTCCAGGAAGTTCTCCTGTCTCCATCTCCTTTTTAGCTTCAGTGTCAGCATGTTAGGATTATAGGGGTCTGCCACAGCTTTTGGTTTTTATATGGCATTTGGCTATTGAACTTGGGTACACCAGCTTTTTTTTTGAGGTACGGTCTTGCTCTAGTCCAGGCTGACATGGAATTCACTATATAGTCTCAGGCTAGCCTCAAACTTACAGAGATTCTTCTACCTCTGTCTCCCAAGTGCTGGGATTAAAGGCATGCACCACCACGCCTAGTTGGGTATGCCAGTTTGAATGGTGAGAACTTTATTCACTGAGCCGTCTCCTCAGCCCTCATTTAGCCAGTTCTTGGAATATTGATTTAGTCCAGATGTTACTTCCAGATGTTACTGGGGTACCTGCACTGCCACTCTTCTCCCCTCATTTGGACTAGATGTTTGCCCTTAGGAGATCTGTGGTGTTTGTTGTATCACACTTTTTTGTTTGTTTGTTTGCTTGCTTGTTTTTGTTTTTTGAGGTAAGGTCTCACTGTAATCCAGGAGGCTGATCTGGAATTCACTCTGTAGTCTCAGGGTGGCCTCGAACTCACAGCGATCCTCCTACCTCTGCCTCCCAAGAGCTGTGATTAAAGGTGTGCGCCACCATGCCCGACTGTATCACACTTAAAAAAAATTATTTATTTGCAAAGAGAGAGAGAGAGAATGAATGAAAATATAAATGGGTACGCCAGGGCTTCTAGGCACTGCAAAGGAACCCCAGATACATGTGCCACTTTGTGCATCTGGTTTTAGATAGTTACCAGGGAATTGAACCCAGGTTTTGTAGTCAAATGCCTTAACTGCTGATCCATCTCTCCAGCCCCTTATCACACTTTATTGTCATGATGTAGTCACTTGTTTTCCATCCTCTGAATTGAGGGCTCATTGTCCATCCTGTTGTCTAGCACTGGCTTTATCATAAATGCTCAGTGTTTCTGGAGTGAGTGTTAAATCATTTCCGCTGAGCTTACAGTTCTTCTTCTAGAACCTCTGTTTTATTTATTTATTTAAAATATTTATTTGTTTATTTGAGAGAATGAGAGAGAGAATAAGAATGAATGGGTTTGCTAAGGCCTCCTGCTACTGTACTCCAGATGCATGTGCTACCTTGTGTTTATCTGGCTTTACATGGGTGTTGGGGAATCGAACCCAGGTGGTCAGGCTTTGCAGCAAGTGACTTATAACTGCTGAGCCACCTCTACAGTTCCCTGTTTTATTTTGACAGTTTATGTATATGATATATTTTGATCGTCAGAATCTCTTTATGATCAAAATATATTATGTATTTCTCATTTCTAGATCACTGAAGAGAATTGGGAGATAATTGTATTTTGTGGTAAAAAAATTTATATTTATTGCTTTTCAGTTTTTTTCCCCCTAATAATCTTAGACATTATATTGTTTCTGGCTACTCAAACTAAATGACTCATTTTGAAAGATGGTTGTCACTATTTTTATCAGGGTGATAACTTATGACTCATCCAGAACACAATTGATAATTCTTTCTTACATTTTTTTCCCCCTTTGGTTTTTTTTTTTTTTTTTCTTGAGGTAGGGTCTCACTCTAGCCCAGGCTGACCTGGAATTCACTATGTAGTCTCAGGGTGGCCTTGAACTCATGGTGATCCTCCTACCTCTTCCTCCTGAGTGCTGGGATTAAGGGTGTGCACCACCACACTTGGCTTCTTTCTTACACTTATTAAAAGAACTGGGGTTTGGTCTGAGGATGTATCTCTGGGTAGAGTGCCAGTCTCTCATGCACAAGGCTTTGGATTCCATCCTTAGTACCACCATGGCATGGCAGTGCACACCTGTAGTTCTGAACTTGGGAGGTGGAAGCAAGAAGATCAGGAGTTCAGGGACATCTTTAGCTACACAGAGAATTAGAAGCCAGATTGGGCTTCATGATACCCTATCTAGAAAAGAAAGACCCACAAAGAATTCGTTTTGTAAAAATATATTTTTTTAATTTTTAATTTTTTATTTTTTAGAGAGAGACACAGAGAGAGACAGACAGAGAGACAGGGAGAAGAAGACAGATAGAGAATGGGCGCGCCAGCAGTCTCTCAGCTGCTGTGAACGAAATCCAGATGTGTGTGCCCCCTTGTGGTCAAGTGTGGCATTGCGCCCTTGAGTCACTTTGCATCTGGCTAAACGTGGGACCTGGAGGTTGGAACCGCTGGAGATTGGAACCAGCGTACTTAGGCTTAGGAGGCAAGTGCCTTAATGGCTAAGCCATCTCTCCAGCCCAATAATTCATTTTTAATATGATTTTAAACTTATGATTTCTGTATAGTCACAATAAAAATGGAAATTGAAAAAAATGTTTTTTCACTCCAAACTGTCAGTGCTTGCTAGTTGTGTTTATAAATATAGTTTGTTTTAATGGGGTTTTACTTCTGAGTTTAATATGGTAGATAATTATTAAATTATTCTAAGTAATTTTAATGTCAGGTTCATTTTTTGTTTTTACAGATGCTGAAAATGAAATAATGAGACTAAGTAGTTTAAACCAGGTAAATTCATGTTGCGGGAGAAAGTTTTTGGCATTGTTTTACTAAAAAAGTTTTGATTTTTTTGTCTGTCTTTGTGTGTGTGTGTGTGTGTGTGTGTGTGTGTGTGTGTGTGTATGTTTTGAGGTAGGGTTTTACCTCTAGCTCAGGCTGACCTGGAATTCACTATGTAGTCTCAGGGTGGCCTTGAATTCACAGCTATCCTCCTACCTCTGCCTCCCAAGTGCTGGGATTAAAGGCGTGCGCCATCATGCCCAGCATATTTTTTTTTTTTACAAATTCATGTCAACCTCATAGGAACTTTCAGTGGTTTTGCACATGCTAATTAATAACACAAATGTTTGCACCATGTATTAATGAAATCTAAAAAGTTACATAATAAATGCAGATGTATCTCGTAGATGAATTTGACAAGTATAAAGAAAGGGAGCAGATCCTGTATCATAGTGAAGGATGTGTTTTGATTTTCTCTGGTTTCAGGGAGTTCTTTTTCTGTTAATTATAAGTT
Source organism: Orientallactaga sibirica (assembly GCA_036365145.1). Classification (NCBI taxonomy): domain Eukaryota; kingdom Metazoa; phylum Chordata; class Mammalia; order Rodentia; family Dipodidae; genus Orientallactaga; species Orientallactaga sibirica. The sequence goes on along the minus strand of JAEOAD010000038.1, from coordinate 6,817,482 downwards.
ACTTTATATGTTTATATTTTCCACCTACAATAAAGAAATCCTCTATAAAAAGATCTAAACTGAGTGACTGCTTCTCAACTGTCCAATGCTGCATTCATCTAGTCTTTATATATCACTAAAGAAATACTGAGTAGAAACACACAATTGTATAACTAGATTGCTATTTTTGTAACTTGGAAGTTTCATGTTATTTGAAAATACTACTTTAACATTTTTGTAGGATAACAATCTTGCTGAAGATAATCTGAAACTTAAAATGCATGTCCAGGTTTTAGAAAATGAGAAGTCATTATTGAGTCAAGAAAAGGTAGGTGCTATTAAAATGGGACAGAATTAAAGTGTGTGTCTTTGTGTATGTGTGTGTGTTATAGTTCACAGCTAAGTACCTGTTTATGTCAAAGGAAAATGTTTAGTGACAGTCCTTAGGATAAGTCTGACCTCATTATTATGCTTGTCAGGCCAAGTTGAAGTACCTGGGCAATGTTCAAAGTTTGAGAGGCTAGCCAGAATTTATATGAAGAGATAAGCCAGTTGGCACAGAGATAGGAGCAGAACATATAGGTCAATCTGTCAAGATGCAGGTGGTTCAGAAGTCTAGAGTGTACATACTACTTATGCACCCCGGAGTATGTCCATTGTGGTGGACAAGAATTTCTTTTTTTTTTTTTTTTGGTTTTTCAAAGTAGGGTCTCACTTTGGTCCAGGTTGACCTGGAATTAACTATGTAGTCTCAGGGTGGCCTCGAACTCATGGCAATCCTCCTACCTCTGCCTCCCGAGTGCTGGGATTAAAGGCGTGCACCACCACGCCCGGTGACAAGAATTTCTTATGGGTAAGATATAAAGACAAATAATTTCAGGGGTAGAAAATCAATCTTTTTTTTTTTTTTTTTTTTTTGGAATATGCTGTGGCAGTGTTTGGTAGAAGGGGAGAGGTATATTTGTATCTTGGAATAATTCCTTGTCTGTGACAGGTACTTAAATGTAGAATAGTTGAAAGCTGGTATTAAGTTAAAGGGCAGTTTTTTAACTCAATTTAATTCTTAATTGAAAAATTACTAATACATATATATTCAGTAATACATATTGATAAGATTAGGCACATTCTGGGTGGTAGACAATAGTATATATTGAAAAACTTCATTTAGTCCTCATAATTGCACATCTCTTGCGTGTCTGATTTTACACATACACACATATATCCTTTACAGATGTCAACATACTATATATACTGTTCTTATATACCCTAACATTTTATTCTAAGACTCTATCTATGTTAGTGTGTAGGCATTGTTCTCAAGAAGCATGATTGGTCTTCAAGTTCTTAGTTGTCTACACTACAGACATAGTGGGATCTTTGCCACCACTCTTTCCATGCACAAAATGCCTGTAGAGTCTCTTCAGTCATTGTTTTTATTACTATGTTATATGAATATCTTCTGGTTCTGCTTCCATTGTATTCTGGTCTAAGTACTTTGGAGTTTGTGGAGCTCTCTTCACATAGGTAGTAGGACCTGCAAGGTTTCCTGATTTTTTAAAAAATTTTTTGAGAGAGAAACAGAGAGAGAGAGAGAGAGACAGAGACAGAGACAGAGAATGAGTGCATCAGGGCCTTTGGCTGCTGCAATTGAACTCCAGACATGTGCGCCCCTTGTACGCATGTGCAACATTGCACACTCATGTCACTGTGCATCTGGCTTATAAGGGACCTGGAGATTTGAACATGAGATCTAGACTTCACAGGCAAGTGCCTTAACCACTGAGCAATTTCTCCATCCCTCCTGATGTTTTTGATACCTGTTTATCCTTTCTTTTGAAGTATTTGTTATAACTTCCCTGAAGTGGGTCTCTTGTGGGTCTTCTTAGTAGTTTAATGGTACCAAAAGTATGTGTGCTATTAAGATTAACCTGAAAAAAGTATTTGTTTCTCCTAAATGGACAGATTACTTTAAAAAGACAAAGATCTTGTTTTCTTTTTCTTTTTTTTTTAATTAAAAAATTTTTATGGAGAGAACTAGAGAGAGAGAGAGAGAGAGAGAGAGAGAGAGAGAATGGGCACACCAGGACCTTTAGCCTGCTGCAAACGAACTCCAGGCATGTTTGCCCCTTTGTGCACATATGCAACATTGCATGCCTGTATTACTGTGTATCTGGCTACATGGGACCTGGAAATATGAACATGAGTTCTTAGGCTTCTCAGGCAAGTGCCTTAAGCACTAAGCCATCTCTCCAGCCCATCTTTTTTCTTTTTCAATGGATTTATGTAGCCTAGTCTGACCTTATACTCACCATGTAGCCATATATGACCTTGAACTTACTTATGATCCTCCTGACCCCCACCCCAGTTCTGGGATTATAGGCGTGCCCATCTTAGAGAAGGCTGTGGCATTTATTTACTTATTTATTTATAAATAAACAGGGTCTCTCTCTGTAGCTAGGGCTAGTCTAAAATTCATATTATAGCCCAGGCTGGCCTCAAACTCTTGACCATCTTCCTGCCTCAGCCTCCCAAGTACTGGGATTATCCTCATAAGTCACTACACCTGACTCCATCTTTCAAGTATAGTCCAGAATAAACTTTTGAATGGTAAGGAAATGAGAAAGGTGATACAGACATTCTAATAGAGCTTTTCTTGTTCATCATATTAGATTTTTCTTTCATCATATTAGATTATTTTAATTATTTTATTTATTTATTTATTTATTTGCAAGCAGAGAAAGATAGTAGAGAGAGAATATGGGCACTCTGGTGCTGCAAGCAACTCCAGATGCATGCACTACTGTACATCTGACTTATCTGGGTACTGGGGAATTGAACCTGGGTCCTTTAGCTTTGCAGGCAAGTGCCTTAACCTCTTAGCTATCTCTACAGGCCCCCAGATTCTTTATTTAAAGGAATTTTAGGTTCTTATTTAGTTTAAAGTTGATCCCATAGATATTTAATTTTAAAAAATAGTCGACCAACAGAAGAAAGCTTTATGGTGGTACATAAGTTTTTACATTCATCATAATCATGATGAAATAATTTTGATGTATCGAGAACTGCCCACTTCTGAGATTTTCAAGAAAAATACTAATAGATAAGTTGTTAATTTTGGGTTTAAGAGAGGTGAACCTAGGCTGGTGAAGGCAGGCACATTCTTCTGTTAAGTAAAGGTCTATTCTTTTTTTTTGGTTTTCTGAGGTAGGGTTTCACTCTAGCTCAGGCTGACCTGGAATTCAGTATGATGTCTCAGGGTGGCCTAGAACTCACGGCGATCCTCCCACCTCTGCCTCCCAAGTGCTGGGATTAAAGGCGTGCGCCACCACGCCTGGCAATTAAAGGTCTATTCTGGCAGAAGAAAGTAGAGTAAATTCCTCTAATAGAGTAAAGGTTATCATTTTTGGAGTGGATGAGTATTGATTTTCCATTTTTATTTAATCTGGCTTTTAGTGGCTGTATAGAAAATAGCAGAAGTAAAGAGACATGGGAGACTTGAGGCTTTTTGAAAAAGTTTATGTGGTGGAGTGGGAACAAGGGCTGTATCTTCGGGAGTGGAATGGGAATGCTCCTTGCTAGAAAAGCTCTTGTATGAAAAGGATGAAGCTAGAAGGCAACTTAGAGTTGTCATAGCTTGTCTCAGGTTATAGAAAGTTTTGTGTGGCTGACATGGTGGCGCACACCTTTAATCCCAGAACTTGGGAGGCAAAGGTAGGAGGATTACTATGAGTTCAAGGCCATCCAGAGACTACATAGTGAATTCCAGGTCAGCCTGGGCTAGAGTGACCTCAAAACCCCTCCCCCCCCAATTTTTTTTTTTGGCTTGGAGCTACAAGTAAAATTGCACATGAATGAAGGCTGTGGCTTATTGAATTTTATATATTGTCTTTGGGGTATTAGTCAACAGTGTTAACAATATAGAGCATGTAAAAGAGATCCCCAGGCTGGAGAGATGGCTTAGCGGTTAAGGCACTTGCCTGCAAAGCTTAAGGACCCATGTTTGACTCTCCAGATCCCACGTAAGGCAGACTCACAGAAGGTGAGGCCTTTACTCCCAGCACTCGGGAGGCAGAGGTAGGAGGATCACCATGCGTTGGAGACCACCCTCAGAGTACATAGTGAATTACAGATCAGCGTGAGCTGGAGTGAGACCCTACTTCAAAACAAACAAAAAAAACAAACAAACAAGCAAACAAAGGTGAGGCAAGCACAAGGTCATGTGTGTCTACTAGGTGGCGCAAGTGTCTAGAGTTCGATTGCTGTGGCTAAGGCCCTGATATGCCAGTTCTCTGTCTCTCCTTTCTGCATGTATCTCTCTCTCTCTCTCTCAAAAAAAGAGAGAGAGATACCCAAATGTTATTTACTTACATATGTGTGTGTGTGTGTGTGTGTGTGTTTAATCTAAGGTGTCTCTGATTCAATTGACCATATGTACTACGTCTTGTCCTTTTCATTTAAGGAAGAACTTCAGATCTCACTTTCAAAATTGAGCAATGATTATGACATGATTAAAAGGACAACTGAGAGAGACATGAATTTGGATTCAGAATTACGTGAATTAAGACTTCACTTGGAGGCAAAGGAACAAGAATTGAATCAGAGTTTGAGTGAAAAAGATATGCTGATAGCTGAGTTAGAAGAATTGGACAGACAGAACCAAGAAGCTACAAAGGTAACATTGCATTAGTGGTAGTGAGGCATGAGGTAGCCCATTTGACTCAATAGACTGAACACTAGATTAACAAACAGAAATAATGGATATAATGTAGTTTAATATTTTAGTTCCTTTATGTTGTTGTCATGGAGACTTGACTTTCTGAAAGTTGCTAATTAGTAAACCATGTTTTGGCTTTGCAGCCATATCATCTCAGTTGCAGCTATTCAGGTTTGCCTTTGTGAGGTGAGAACAAATGAGCATGCTGTTTCCATATAATTTTATTTATAGAAACAGTAGGCACTATTTGATTGAGTCCTGCTGTAATGTTTAAAAGTTGAAATATACAAATTACCTCATTATCTTTGAGGGAGAGAGAATTGGCACACCAGGACCTCTAGCCACTGCAGTTGAACTTCAGATGTGTGTGCTGTCTTGTGCACATGTGACCTTGTATGCTTGCATCACCTTGTACGTCTGGCTTACATGGGATCTGGAGAATCTAACATGGGTCCTTGGGCTTTGTAGGCAAAAGCGTTAACCGCTAAGCCATCTCTCCAGCCCTAATTTTAAATTCTATGTTTTTAATATTTTAATTTTTATTTATTAGCAAAAGAGAAAGATGCAGAGAGAATGGGCATGCTAGGGCCTCTAACCATTGCAAACAAACTCCAGATGCATGTGCCACCTTGTGTATCTGGCTTATATAGGTACTGGAGTATCGAACCTGGGTCCCTAAGCTTTGCAAACATGTGCCTCAACCACTGAGCCATCTCTCCAGCCCTTTGGTTTTAAATTCTTATTCCTAGAATGATGAATTTGAGTTTCTGTAAGATATTTGTAAATAATTTTGTGAGGGCTAATGAAAGTTATTTTTTAGAAAGATTAGAAATACAATTAATATTCTATTGTGTATGAAATCTTACAAAATTTTCCTTAGTCACTAAAATGAGAAAATGTTATAAAGTTACTATGCAAATTGATTTTTCTTTCAGCACGTGATTTTGATAAAAGATCAGCTATCAAAACAACAAAGTGAAGGAGATAGTGTCATCAAAAAACTGAAAGAAGATCTAGATGATGAAAAAAAGAGAGTCTATCAACTCGAGGATGATAAAATGAACATTTCCAGAGAGTTAGACCTACAGAAAGAAAAGTTAGCTCACAGTGATGCGGTCCTAAATGATTTACATGTAACCAAGCAAAAGCTTGAAGGTAAAGTAGAAGATTTACTAGATCAGCTAAGTAAATCACAGAAAAATAATTCCAATATCCAGAAGGAGAATCTTGAACTGAGGGAACAAATGAGACAAAATGAAGAGGAGTTGTCCAGAGTCCGGAGTGAGTTACGGCAGTCTGTCACTCAAGACTCTGGCAGTAATTTGGTGGATGACTTGCTTCAAGAAAGAGATGCTGAAATTAGATGCCTAAAGCAAAATCTTTCAGAAATAGAACAACTCAATGATAATTTGAAGAAAGTTACTGTTAACCTCAAAATGGAAAATGAAAAGCTGGTTGCAGCATGTGAAGATGTGAGACATCAGTTGGAAGAATCTCTTGCTGGTAACAATCAAATTTCTCTGGAAAAAGCCACATTGGTGGAGAATATGAAGAGAGAAAAAGAACAAGTAGAAGCAGAATTGTGTCGGGCTGAAAAGAGGCTGCTGGAGGAAGCCAGCAAACATAAGCAGGCTATGGAGGAGCTGGCAAATGCCCGGAATTTCAACACCTCCGCCTTACAGCTGGAACGTGAGCGTTTAAGTAAATTCAGTCAAGAAAAAGACTTTGAAATAGCAGGACTCAAGAAGAAGATTGAGGAAATGGATGTCGATCATAAAAAAACTAAGGAAATTTTGTCATCTAGTTTAGAAGAGCAGAAACGATTGACACAACTTATAAATGAGAAAGAAAATTGTATTGAAAAACTTAAAGAAGAGAGTTCAGAGCTGCAGGAAGAATTAGATCAATATGCTCAGGCCTTAATCACAACTGAGACTTTAAGGAAGACCATAGAGGAAAGGGACAGAAGTCTGGGATTCATGAAAGAGGAGAACAACCACCTGCAGGAGGAGCTGGAACGACTCCGGGAGCAGCAGAGTCGATCTGTACCTGTGGCTGAGCCAAAACCCCTCGACAGTGTCTCCGAGCTCGAAGCTGAGGTGTCGCGTCTGCACATCATCAAGGATCATCTGGAAGAGGAGATTAAGCAGCATCAAAAGACAATTGAAGACCAAAGCCAGAGTCAGGTACAGCTACTTCAGTCTTTGCAGGAGAAGAAGAAAGAAATGGATGAGTTCAGATGTCAGCATGAGCAAATGAGCATCACACATACCCAACTCTTTTTAGAAAAAGATGAGGAAATTAAGAATTTACAAAAAACAGTTGAACAAATAAAAGCCCAGTTGCATGAAGGAAGACAGACCATTCAAACAGAAAGTTCTGATATTTTTCAAGAAACAAAAGTTCAGAGCCTTAACATAGAAAATGGAAGTGAAAAACATGATTTATCTAAAGCTGAAACCGAAAGGTTAATGAAAGGAATAAAAGAAAGAGAGCTGGAGATTAAACTTCTCAATGAAAAGAATATATCTTTAACTAACCAAATTGATAAGCTATCCAAAGATGATGTTGGTAAGCTCACTCAGATCATCCAGCAGAAAGACTTGGAGATCCAAGCTCTCCATGCTACCATCTCTTCAGCTTCCTACTCTCAGGATGTTGCTGGCCTTCAACAGGCCTATGCTAGGGAAAGAGAAAGTGTAATGGCTATTATGGATGAGAAGGCAAGGGAAAATAGCAAGCTAAAAACAGAATATTACAAGGTATTGGATATAATTGCTGCCAAAGAAGCAGCCCTCATTAAGCTGCAGGATGAGAATAAAAAATTATCCAGTAGATTTGAAAGTAGTGGCCAAGATATGTTTAGAGAAACTATTCAGAATTTATCACGAATCATTCGAGAAAAGGACATTGAAATAGATGGACTAAGTCAGAAATGTCAGACTCTACTGGCAGTTTTACAAACTTCTGGCACTGGTAGTGAGGTTGGGGGTGTTAATAGTAACCAGTTTGAGGAGCTTCTACAAGAACGTGATAAATTAAAGCAGCAAGTAAAGAAAATGGAAGAGTGGAAACAGCAGGTGATGACCACTGTCCAAAATATGCAACATGAGTCAGCCCAGCTTCAGGAAGAACTTCATCAACTTCAGGTTCAAGTTCTGGTCGACAGTGATAATAATTCTAAATTACAAGTGGACTATGCTGGCCTGATCCAAAGTTATGAGCAGAATGAAACAAAACTCAAAAACTTTGGGCAAGAATTAGCACAAGTTCAGCACAGCATAGGGCAGCTTTATAATACCAAGGACCTGCTTTTAGGAAAACTAGATATTATGTCACCCCAGTTGTCTTCTAGCTCCTCACTCACTTCCCAGTCCACGGAGTCTCTCAGAGCAAGTCCGTCTGAGGGGTCACACGAGTCTTCTCAGTTGCTTCAACAAGAGGTAGATGACCTAAGAAAATCACTGCAGGAAAAAGATGCAACTATTAGAACGCTTCAGGAAAATAACCACAGGTTGTCAGATTCCATTGCTGCCTCCTCGGAGCTAGAAAGAAAAGAACATGAACAAACTGAGTCAGAAATTAAGCAGCTAAAGGAGAAGCAAGAGGTTTTACAAAACTTACTTAAGGAAAAAGACCTCTTAATCAAAGCCAAAAGTGACCAGCTACATTCTTCAAATGAAAATTTCACTAACAAAGTAAATGAAAACGAGCTTTTGAGACAGGCAGTAACAAACCTGAAAGAGAGAATATTAATCTTAGAAATGGACATTTCTAAACTAAAGGGGGAAAATGAAAAAATAATAGAAACTTCCAGGGGGAAGGAAACAGAGTATCAAGCGTTACAAGAGACTAACATGAAGTTTTCTATGATGCTTCGAGAAAAAGAGTATGAATTACATTCAATGAAAGAGAAGGCTCTTACCTTTGAACAACTATTGAAAGAAAAAGAGCAGGTATGTTTTTGGAGTATTACAGAAAGATACTGAGGGGGAAAGAGACTTTGTAATGCATTAATTTTATTGATAGCTTATTTGAGGAAGACTATGAACTTGTTCATTTAGAAATAATTATCTCAGTTGCGTGTAGTGGTGCATGACTTTTTTCTTTTAGATTTTTAATATTTACTATTTATTTATTTATTTATTTATTAGATACAGAAGGAGAGAGAGAAAGAGTGAGAATGGGCACACCAGGGCCTCTAGCCATTGAATGAACTCCAGACGTGCCACCATGTGCATCTGGCTCACGTGGGACCATGAGAATCAAACTGGGGTCCTTAGGCTGTGTAGGCATGCACCTTAACCACTAATCTATCTCTCCAGCCCTGACGCATGCCTTTAATCCCAGCACTTGGGATGCAGAGGTAGGAGGATCACCATCAGTTTGAAGCCACCCTGAGACTACATAGTGAATTCCAGGACAGCCTGGGCTAGAGCAAGACCCCCTTGAAAAAACAAAAAAAAAAAAGAGTTGGAGAGAGGGCTTAGTGGTTAAAGTGCTTGCCTGGAAAACCCAAGGACCCATGTTCAGTTTCTCGCCAGATCCCACATAAGCCAGACACACAAAGGTCATACATGCGCACTAGGTGTTGCAAGTGCCTGGAGTTTGATGGCAGTAGCTGAGGACCTGGCATGCCAATTCTCTCTCTCTGAAAGAAAGAAGAAAGAAAGGAAAAGGAAGGAAGGAAGGAAGGAAGGAAGGAAGGAAGGAAGGAAGGAAGGAAGGAAGGAAGGAAGGGAGGTTTGAGGCTTGATTCCCCAGAACCCGTGTAAGCCAGATGCACAAGATGGTACATGCATCTGTAGTCATTTGCAGTGTAGCCATTTCTCCAGCCCATTATATATATATATAATATAATATATAATAAATATATAATATAGAAGTGAGCTATCAGAGGTTTTTTTGTGCAGGGGTAGTGGGAGTATTGAAGGTCAAATTCAAGACCTTGTGCATGCTAGGTAAGCACTCTATTTCTGAGCTACATCCCCAGCCCATCAGAGGGAATTTTGAAGTCACTTCACCAAATTTTAGGCATGTTTCAGTAGCACCTAGTAATGGTTAATATGCACTGTGAAATATGTACTATATTTTTGACCATGATCTATAGTAAGAAACAACTTAACATTGTAACATATATGTGTGTATGAGAGAAACTGAAAACTTTCAGGAACCAGGACTTACCCAATATGACATGTGATGTTCTATTAAAAAAGAATATGCAGGCTGGAGAGATGGCTTAGCAGTTAAGCGCTTGCCTGTGAAGCCTAAGGACCCCTGTTTGAGGCTCGATTCCTTAGTACATATGTAAGCCAGATGCACAAGGGGCCCATGTTTCTAGAGTTCCTTAGCAGTGGCTGGAAGCCCTGATACACCCATTCTCTCTCTGCCTCATTGTCTGTCACTCTTAAATAAATAAATAAATAAATAAATAAATAAATAAATAAATAAATAAATAAATAAAAGAATATGCTGGATCATCCATTACATTGGAAGACTCAATCCATCACAACGTATACTTTCAAAAGTATTAGGCATGAGGGCTGAAGAGATGACTTAGCAGTTTAGGTGCTTGCCTGCAAAGCCAAAGGATCCAGGTTCAAGTCCCCAGGACCCACATAAGCCAGTTGCACAGGTGGTACATTCATCTGCAGTTCGTTTGCAACGCCCATTCTTTCTCCCCCTCTCTCTCAAATATATATATATATTTTAAAAAGTGGTAGGCAGGAGTAAGTACTGTAAAATAGTAAGCTTTATAAACACCCTAATCTCAGCTCTGGCACTAATAGAACTTCGGGTATGTTTTGTTTATTTAACTATAAAATGGATGGTCTTAGTAGTTACATGTAAAGTGTCAGTAGCTTTTGATATATTCAGTGGTTTACATGTTCATTTTAAGCTTTTTTAAGAAATACAGTTTTGCTGGGCGTGGTGGTGCATACCTTTAATCCCAGCACTTGGGAGGCAGAGGTAGGATGATCGCCATGAGTTTGAGGCCACCCTGAGACTACAAAGTGAATTCCAGGTCAGCCTGGACCAGAGTGAGACCCTACCTCGAAAAACAAAAAAAAAAGAAAGAAATATAGTATTATTATTTAGAGAGAAAGAAAGAAACAAACAAAAAGAGAGTGACTATGGATGCACCAGGTCCTCCTGCCACTGCAAGTGTACACATGTATCACTTTGTGCATCTGGCTTTACATGTGTACTAGGGAATCAAACTTGAACTACAAGCTTTACAGCCAAGTTCCTTTAACTGCTGAGACACCTCTTATTTCAAACTTTAATATACTTGTCTTATTGAATACTTGTTTGGCTTAGTAAAAACATTAAAGGCCTGTTACATAATACAGTGATAAGTTCCTTGTGGAGATTCTTTGGTAGTGCCTGTTAAAGTGAAGAATTATTTCCATACTTTCAGAAGTAGAAATTTGGAAAAGAGATGATAGGCAGAACTATGGAGTATTCAACAACTGCTTCTTGTGGGGTGGCAGTGGTGAGGCTGGAAATTGAACCTAGGACTTCATACATGCTAGGGGAGCAGTCTGTCACTGAGCTAGATCCCCATCCAGTTGCTTCTTGGACATTTATATGCAGCCCGGCACATAACACAAAATGATTTGGCTTCTTTGGCCAGTTAACTTTTTCCTTAAGAGTGTTGGATTATCTGACTAGAGACATTTGGGCCTTCATAGGTCTTAGTTTTAATGGCACTGTACTGGTCTATTGACAGTTGACTTGAAAGAAACTCTTAGAGCGTAGACCTCCCATTGTGAGTATAGTGGGGCAATGTGTTATGGTGTAAGAGTCTAACCAGGAATGTAGTGCAAGAAAGTCTTCTATTGCACCGTATGTGTCTTGTCTTTGCATTTTGTATTTGATACCATTTTTGTTCTAATGTGTTAACATTTAAGTCTAAATTTGCAGAAAGCTATTCCTTAAGTATTGTGTCACTTCAGTGTAATTAGTGTAATTTAAACAATTTTAATTTTCTATATCTAATTCAAAGGAACCTGTAGACTATACAGCTTATACACCAATAATTTGAAATCTGAAATGCTTAAAAATCCAAAACTTTCTGAGCACCAACCTGATGGACTTTGGCCTTTTGGGTTAGGGATGTTCAACCAGTAAAGTCTATGGAAATATTACAAAATCCAAAAAAGTCTGAAATTCAAAACACTTCTCATCCCAGATAGTTTAGGTAAGGAATATAGTATGTATTTTGACTATAATAATTAATAATGTCTTTTTTTTTAGAGAGAAAGACATGTTCTTAATAGAAGGATTTAAAACCTATTTAATTTCTCAAGCATTTGCACTTCCTTTTTTTCTCTCTTTTCTTTTCTTTTTTTCTCTTTTCTTTTTTTCTGAGGCAGAGTTTCACTCTAGTCCAGGCTGACCTAGAATTCACTATATAGTTTCAGGGTGGCCTCGAACTCATGGTGATACTCCTACCTTTGCCTCAATGGAGAGTGGAGTTTCAAAGGGGAAAGTTGGGGGAGGGAGGGAAGTACCATGGGATATTGTCTATAATTAAGAAGTTGTCAATAAAAAAAAAGAAAAAAAAGCTAACTGAAGAACAATTTGAAAAATACTGACATCCTTACCCAAGAGTGGGTATTGAAAGTACCAAATGATTTTACTTTTGGTTTAAATGATTTATTCTGTCCTGGAAAGTGTTTTCATTATTCTCTTTTTTCCCCTTCTCTTTTGCTTTGTGCATGTGTGTGGTCTGCATGCATATGTATGCTCACTCTTATATGTGTAGGTGCACATGTGTCTTCCTCTCTTGTGTTGCTTTCCACATTATTATTATTATTATTATTTCAAGGTAAAGGTCTTACTCTAGCTCAGGCTGACCTGGAATTCACTATGTAGCCTCAGGATGGCCTCAAACTCACAGTGATCCTCCTACCTCTACGCCTTGGCTACAGGTATTACATTCACTCTATAGTCTCAGGGCGGCCTTGAACTCACTCTGATCCTCCTACCTCTGCCTCCTGAGTGCTGGGATTAGTACCACCACGCCCAGCTTGTTTTTTGTTTCCAAGGTAGGGTCTCACTCTGGTCCAGGCTGACCTGGAATTCACTGTGTAGTCTCAGGGTGGCCTCGAACTCTCGGCGATCCTTCTACCTCTGCCTCCCGAGTGCTGGAATTAAAGGTGTGCACCACCACGCCCGGCTTGTTTTTTGTTTTTTGAGATAGGGTCTCACTCTAGCCCAGGCTCTTTTGGAATTTACTATGTAGTCTCAGAGTGGCCTTGAACTCACAGCGATCCTCCTACCTCCAGAGTGCTAGGATTAAAAGGCGTGCATCACCATGCTTGGCTGTCTCTCTTTTTTAAAAAAACCAATATTTATTTATTTTACAAGCAGAGGGGGAGGGATATGAATGAATGAGAATGGATGTGCCAGGGCCGCTAGCTGCTGCAAATGAACTCCAGACATGCACACCACCTTGTGCATCTGGCTTTATGTGGGTATTGGGGAATCAAACCCAGGTCATTAGGCTTTGCAGGCTCATGCCTTAACTGCTAAGCCATCTCTCCAGCCTACCACCTTATTCTTTGAGGCAAGGTCTACTGTTGAACCTAGAGCTCACATATTCCACTAGATCCTGCACAGCATGCACTTTAGTAACGGAGCCAACTCCATGGTCCTCTTTTTTTTTTTCTTTTCCTTTTCCTCTTCCTCCTCCTCCTCCTCTTCTTCTCTCTCTCTCTGTGTATGGGTACACATGTTCCACAGTATATGTGTGAAGGTCAGAGAACAACGTTGGGCTTGTTCCTTCTTCTACCTTGTTTGAGATAGGGTCATTTTTTGTTGTTTGCTGCTGGGAAGGCCAAACTTTCTGGCCCATGAGCTTCATGATTCTCCTGACTCTGCCTTCCATTGCCATGGGCCCATTGGGATTACAGATGTGTATACCACCTTGTGTCAGGTTTTAGTTGGGTTCTGGTGATCTAAACCCTCGTCATCTAGCTTGCGGAACAAATACCTTTTACCATTGAGCCATGTCCCCTCTCTTTCTTTTTAATTTTTTTATTTAATTTATTTGAGATAGAAGACACAGAGAATGGGCATGACAGGGCCTGCAGCTGTTGCAAACGAGCTCTGGATGCATGCTTCACCTTGTGCATCTGGCTTATGTGGTTCCTCAGGAATCAAACCTGGGTCCTTTGGCTCTGCAGGCAAGTGCCTTAACTGCTAAGCCATCTCTCCAGCCCTCTTTCTTTTTTATTTTGGTTTTTTGAGGTGGGGGCTTGCTCTGGAATTCACTCTGAAGTCTCAAGTTGTTCTCCTACCTCTGCCTCCTGAGAGCTGGGATTAAAGATGTATGCCACCATGGCTGTGCCTGAGGATGGGGGGAGAAGGAGAGAGAGAGAGATAAAGGGAGGGAGGGAATATAAATAAGAATATGAATGGACATGCCAGAGCCTGTGGCTTTTGCAAATGACATGTGTGCCACTTTATGCATCTGGCTCTACATGGGTACTAGGGAATTGAACTTGGGTTGTTATGCTTTACAGGCAAGCATTTTAACTGCTGAGCCATCTTCCAGTCCCCCTCTTTTCTTTCCTTTTTTTTTTTCTTCAAGGTAGGGTCTCACTCTAGCCCAGGCTGACCTGGAAGACACTATGTAATCTCAGGGTGGCCTCGAACTCATGGTGATCATCCTACCTTTGCCTCTCAAATACTGGAATTAAAGGCTTCCTCTTTTCTTACTTAAAGAGACAGTTTTTTGACCTCCTGGGACTAAGTATTCTCCTGCCTCAGCTTCTAAGTAGGTGGACTACAGTTCTGCACCACTGCACAGAGTGGATGGATGGATGGACAGATGATGATAGATGATAGGTAGACAGACAGACAGACAGATGACGATAGATCGACAGATAGATAGAAATTGGAAGTTTTCCTGAAAACTTAAATACCATATATTCACATGATATGCATATTTAAAACAGAATAGAATACTCTTTACACAGCCAGACCCTTTTTGTACTTTACAGAAGTCTGCTATTGTCTGAAATTCATGGCCCTGCTTTTGGAGTGAGAGGTTGTCTTTTTTTATATATATATACTATTAATACATTATACTTGGATGGAGTGCATTCAGAATACATTTTCTTTTCTGCCTAGCAAGATATCATTCCAAGGTTGTTGTTAAATTGTTGCCAAAAATGTTCTTTAAAAATAGACTATGTGGGCTGGAGAGATGGCTTAGTGGTTAAACGCTTGCCTATGAAGCCTAAGGACCCCGGTTCGAGGCTCAATTCCCCAGGACCCACGTAAGCCAGATGAACAAGGGGGCCACAAGCATCTGGAGTTCGTTTGCAGTGGCTGGAGGCCCTGTCATTACCATTCCCTCCCTCTCTATCTGCCTCTTTCTCTCTCAGTCTGTCTGTCACTCTCAAATAAATAAATAAACAAAAAATAGACTATGTATGTGAAACAACTTCTCTTTCCACTGGAAAACTTAACTTTCTTTAACAATGTTTTCTAGGATAGCTTTTTTTTTTTTTTTTTTTTGAAAAAGTTGTAGAGATAGTAGAGAGTTCTTATCTACCTCATACCAGTTTCCCTTATTGTTAACATTGCATTGGTATTACTGTGCTACAGTTGTCAAAGCTGTTGTTGAAGGATGCCATGAACTAAAGTTCATGCTTGGTTGATATCCTTCAGTTTCCACCAGATGTCCTTTTCCTGCCCAGGACACCATGTAGGACTCACATTATACTAGATGCCATGATCCTTTAGCTCCTTTACAGTGACAGCCCCTAAATTTTATTTATTTATTTATTTATTTATTTATTTATTTATTTATTTATTTATTTATTATGTATTTGAGAGAGATGAGAAAGCGACAGAGAGAATGGGTTCACCAGGGTCTCCAGCCACTGCAAACAAATTCTAGTCACATTTACCACCTTGTTTGTCTGTCTTTATGGGGGTACTGGGAATTGAATCTGAGTCCTTAGGCTTTGCAGGCAAGTTCCTTAAGCACTATGCCACCTCTCCAGCCCTACAGTGACAGTTTCTTAGAACTCCCTTGATTTTGTTAATTTTGATATATACTGTATTTTAAAATCAGTTATTTAATGTAGAGAATGTCTTTTTTATAATGTAATTTTCTTTAAGCTAAAGTGTTTTTGTTGTTGTTTTTGTTCCTAAAAGGGCAAGACAGGGGAGTTAAATCAGCTTTTAAATACAGTTAAATCAATGCAGGAGAAGACAGCTGAAACACAACAGGAGAGAGACCAAGTTGTGTTTGCCCTGAAGCAGAAACAAATGGAAAACAGTTCCCTACAGAATGAGGTAAACTTTCTTTTTTTTTTTTTTTCAAGGTAGGGTCTCACTCTAGCTCAGGCTAACCTGGAATTCACTGTGTAGTCTTAGGGTGGCCTCGAACTCATGGTGATCCTCCTACCTCTGCCTCCTGAGTGCTGGGATTAAGGGCACGTGCCACCACAGCCAGCTTTTTTCTTTCTTTTTCTTTTTTCGAGGTAGGTTATTGCTCTAGCCCAGGCTCACCTGGAATTCACTGTAGTACCGGGCTGGCCTCAAACTCATGGCAATCCTCCTATGCTGCCTCCCAAGTACTGGGATTAAAGGTGTGTGCCACCATGCCTGGCAAAGTAAACTTTCACTTTAAAGGAACAATGACTCAAACAAGTTTTCTTAGTCTTCCTCTGATGTGCTATAGTGTTTTTTTTTAAATTTATTTGAGAACGACAGACAGAGAGAGAAAGAGGCAGATTGATAAAGAATGGGCACGCCAGGGCCTCCAGCCACTGCAAACAAACTCCAGATGCATGCGCCACCTTGTGCATCTGGCTTACATGGGTCCTGGGGAATAGAGCCTTGAACCAGGGTTCTTAGGCTTCACAGGCAAGCGCTTAACCACTAAGCCATCTCTCCAGGCCGGCCCTATAGTGTGATTTTTAATCTCAGGATGCATTTCATTAAATTTTTCAAAAGTGAAATCTATATTATATGTTAGGCATAAAACAAAGTCTCACCTGTAAAGTATGGCAGAAGTGAGATTTACTGGAAAGGCAGTCTTCTATCATAAAGAGCCCAGTACTTTCATATAGTTCCATTTCTCATTATAGCCACAGCAAATAAGATCATCTTAAGATGATTTCAGGGGTTTCTAGCATAAATATACTTTGTAATATGCTGTATTGATAAATCTATACCCAATAAATTTCAGTAATGGGGAAAGAATTGATAATGAAGTTGTTTGGTGGGGAAGGGGGCCGGGTATTGCTTAGAAGAAAAATTTTAAATGTCCCCTACCTAGGTTCAACACCTACGCGACAAAGAATCACGGTTAAACCAAGAGCTACAAAGATTGCGTAACCACCTTTTAGAATCGGAAGAGTCTCATACCCGGGAAATGTTGGCCATAGAAGATAGAGAGGCTAGCCTGAGGAAGAAAGTCATAACACTGGAGGAAAAGCTGCTTTCCTCCTCTAATGCAATGGAAAGTGCAAGGTAACTTCTGTTTTCTTTTTGACATTAATTTTAACCAACTACTTCTTGAGTGTCATACCCAGTAGCAGTTTTCATACTTTAGCTCATCTTCACAAATTCATTGTGTCGTTTTATAGATGAGAAATTGAAGGTAAAAAGATTTAAACACTTGCTCAAGGTCAGAACCATTGTGTGTAGTGGTGAGGGGTTTCTTATACTTGATTCTGGAGAGAGTGAGTGAGTGAGAGAGAGAGAGAGAGAGAGAGTGTGTGTGTGTGTGTGTGTGTGTGTGTGTGTGTCTAGGTAGGTATACCAGGGTCTCTTGTTCCTGCAAATAAATACCAAATGCCTGTGCAGCTTTTTGCATGTAGCTTATGTGGATTGCTTGGGAATTGAACCCTGGCCAGCAGGTTCTGCAAGCAATTGTCTTCAGCTGCTGAGCCGTCATCCCAGCTCCTGATTCTGTGACTTTTAAATAGAGCTGGCATCAAGTACTGTCTTTTTTAAAATATTTTTTTGTTTTATTTATTTTATTTTATTGGTTTTTCTTTTTTTTTAACAGCGAATTTTTTTATTTTTATTGACAACTTCTTTAATTGTAGACAATATTCCATGTTATTTCCCTCCCCCCCCCACTTTCGCCTTTGAAACTCCACTCTCCATTATATGCCCTCCCCCTCTCAATCAGTCTCTCTTTTCAGTTTGATGTCATGATCTTTTTCCTCCTATTATGATGGTCTTGCGTAGGTAGTGTCAGGCACTGTGAGGTCATGGATATCCAGGCCATTTTGTGTCTGGAGGAGCATGTTGTAAGGAGTCCTACTCTTCCTTTGGCTCTTTCATTCTTTCCGCCCCCTCTTCCGCAATGGACCCTGAGCCTGGGAAGGTGTGTTTGAGACGTTTCAGTGCTGAGCACTCCTCTGTCCCTTCTTCTCAGTACCATGGTGCCTTCTGAGTCATCCCAAGGTCGCCACCATCTGAAAAGAGAAGCTTCTCTAACCAAAAGTGAGAGTAGCATTAATATATGGGTGTGGACATTAAGAGAAGTGCTTACTGGGCAGTTTGGTGAGCATAGTATATACATTTAGCAAGACTCCAGCAGACATTACACCCTTAGGGCTCATGACTACCCCTGTCATTTTCAGTATCAGGGATGTGTTCTCTCCCATGGAGCAGGCCTCCAGTCCAATTAGAGAGCAGTTGGATTCCCCCATAACAGACATGCCACTATTGCACCAGTTGGCTCATTTGGCCTGGCTGGCCAAATTTAAAGCTTGCAGTGTCCACTGTTGAGTACCTTCACTGGTGTTTTCTCTCTCCCATTGACGTGCATGCATTGTAGCTTTTTCCAACTTTCTGTCAGCTGGTCCTCATGGAGGAGGCGTTCAGCTCAGCTCCAGCAGGATTTCTCAGTGAACTTAAAAATATATATATTTATATTTATTTATTAGAGACAGAGAGAGAGAGAATGGGTGTGCCAGGGTGTCTAGCCACTGCACACAAACTCCAGATGCTTGCACTACCTTGTGCATCTGGCTTACGTGGAACCTGGAGAATCAAACCTGGATCCTTAGGCTTCACAGGCAAGTGCCTTAACCACTAAGCCATCTCTCCAGCCCAAGTACTGTCTTTTAACTGCTACCTAGAACATTCCCACTTGTCGTTTTAGGAGAATTGTCCTGAAATTATTTCCTTTTTTCCTTTCTGTGGTTCGCAAAGAACTAGTTTTATTTTTATGGTTGTACTTTTCATCAAATAATCGAAGGTTGAACTAAATGTGGATATTATAAGGGGAGAGTGCAGGAAGCTATAGTCTGGGACAGACAGAGATCAGCATGAGAAGTTAAGAGTCAACCTGTCTTTGCTTATATAGTTTAAATTTTTGTTTTATTTCATTTATTTGTTTATTTTGGTTTTTTGATGTAGGGTTTCACTCTAGCCCAGGCTGACCTGGAATTCACTGTGTAGTTTTCAAGGTGGCCTCAAACTCATGGTAAATCTCCTACTTCTGCCTCCAGAGTGTTGGGATTAAAGGTGTGTGCCACTATGCTTGGCTTATTTCTTTTTCTTTTTTTTTAATTGATAACTTCTATACTTACAGACAATAAATCATGATATTTCCCTCCCCTCCCCCCTATTCCCCTTCAGAATTCCACTCTCCATCATATCCCCTCCCTCTCTCTGTTAGTCTGTCTTTTGATTTGATGTCATCATCTTTTTCTCCTCTTATGAAGGTCGTATGAAGGTAATTCTAGGCACTGTGAGGTCATGGATATTGAGGCCAATTTCTGTCTGGACAGTTGCATTGTAAGGAGTCTTACCCTTCCTTTGGCTCTTACATTCTTTCCACCCCCTCTTCTGCAATGGACCCTGAGCCTTGGAAGGTGTGACAGAGATGTTTCAGTGCTGGACACTCCCCCATCCCTTCTTCTGAGCACTATGTTGCCTTTTGGGTCATCCCAGTGGTCATCGCCATCTGAAAAGAGAAGCTTCTCTAACCAGAAGTGAGAGTAGCCTTAATATGTGCATATGAACATTAAGTGTAGTGCTTTCAGGGCAGTTTGGTGGGCATAACATATACATCTAGCCAGACAAGAGCAGGCTTTATACCCCTAAGGCTCATGACCTCCCCTGCCATAGACTTTTGATTAGTTTTTTCAGTATCAGGCATGTATTCCCCCCCATAGAGTGGGCCTTCAGTCCAGTTTAGGGAGCAGTTGGTTTCCCCAAGAGCAGACATGCCACTTGTGCACCTGTTTGGTCATTTGGCCTGTCTGGCCAGACTTAAGGTTTCCAGTGTCCACTGATTTCACCCCTGATGACTTCTGTCTCCCATACGCTGCATGCAGTGCAGCTTTTTCCAGCTTTCAGTTGTCTGGTCCACATGGAGAAGGTTTTCTGCTCAGTACCAGCTTGATTTCTCAGTGACCTTGCCTCTCAGGCAAGAGATGTCTTCAGCAGTAGGGTCTTACTATCTGTTTCTCAAGGGAAACCAAGGGCTTTGGCAAAAGCCTTTAATGTTTTGGAGGCTACCAGGACCTCCTTGGCCAACAACTCACTGGAAGGTATCCCATCCCAGGCACTGAAAATTTTCTAATAACAGTCTACAGCTTCTAGATGTGCCATTCTTCAAAAAAGTAGGTTTACATAACTCTTATTTAGAATATCTTGAATTTTGATTGACACCCCTACCCCGCCCTTCTTTTATACATTCTCTTCCCCTGGCCTTGTTTAGGCCTTTCGCCTGCCTATAATCTGTTCTTCTATTTCATATATACAATGCCATCCTCTTAAGTCCTTCCATCTCCTCCCTCCTTTATAAGCTTTTTCTAGCTTACCAATTTTTGGTTCCAGCTCACACACAAGTCTACACATTTGTAACTAGGATCCACATATGAGAGAGAACATGCGACATTTGGCTTTCTGAGCCTGGGTTACCTCACTTAATATAATCCTTTCCAGATCCCTCCATTTCCCAGAAATTTTCATAATTTCATTTTTCTTTACCGCTGAATAGAACTCCATTGTGTAAATGTACCACATCTTTATTATCTATTCGTCTGTGGAGGGACATCTAGGCTGGTTCCATTTCCTAGCTATTGTGAATAGAGCAGCAATAAACATGGTTGTGCAAATATCTCTAAGGTAGTGAGAAGAGACCTCTGGATATATGCCTAGGAGTGCTATAGCTGGATCATATGGTAAATCTGTTTTTAGCTGTCTCAAGAACCTCTATTTATTTATTTTTTTGAGATGGTGTCATTATCAGATCCTCTTGCCTTAGCCTCATTGGTGCTGGAATAATAGGCAAACACACTATTTCTGGCTTTTAAAATTCTTCCTTACAAAAGTATTATATTTGCTACTTGAGGAACATCACAAAACAAAAGGACATAAAGCCTTATTTACTTAAGATCACCTTTTCTTTTGCAGGAGGCGCTTTTATGCCTTATATTTATATGTACATACTATATGTCCTTTTTTTTTTTTTTTTTTTTTTTTTGAGGTAGAGTTTCACTGTATCCCAGGCTGACATGGAATTCACTATATAGTCTCAGGCTACCTCCTACCTCTGCCTTCCAAGTGCTACGATTAAAGGCGTGTTCCACCACTCCTGGCTGTATTTTTTTAAAATTTATTTACTTTTTTGAGAGTGAGGGAGAATGGCACACCAGGGCCTCCAGCCACTGCTTACAAACTCCAGATGCATGCGCCACCTTGTGCATCTGCCTTGTATGGGTACTGGGGAATCAAACCTGGGTCTTTAGGCTTAGCAGGCAAGTGCCTTAACCACTAAGCCATCTCTCTAGCCCAATATGTCTTGTAAAAAATGTTTGTTGACCTGGAGAAAGATGACAATAACGAACAAGCAGAAGCAGAGTGGGTGGGTGAAAACTGACCACTACATCCTGGGGGCCACGCCGGATGTCAGCACCTTTGGGAGAAGGAAGGGTACCAGGTCATCAGTACACCATCTGATATTTTCATGGTGATGGAATGTGCCACAGGGGGAGAGCTATTTGATTACATCTGTAAAAATGGACGGCTAGATGAAAATGAAAGTCGACATCTGTTCCAGCAGATCTTTTCCGTTATGAATTATTGTCACAGGCATATGGTGGTCCCTAGAGACTTGAAACCTGAAAACATCCTGCTTGATGAATGCAAAGATGGTTGACTTTGGTCTTTCAAACATGATGTCAGATGGTGTTGCAGTCAGGTTCGAATTGCTGGCAGAAAACACCTGACCAAGAGCAGCTCCTGGGAAAAAAGGTTTTATTTTGGCTTATAGATTCGAGGGGACGCTCCATGATGGCAGGGGGAAATGATGGTATGAGCAAAGGGTGGACATCACCTCCTGGACATCAGGTGAACAATAGCAACAGGAGAGTGTGTCATACACACTGCCAAGAGGAAGCTGGTTATAACACACATAAGCCCACCCCCAACAATAGACTCCTTCATGGAGGCTTTAATTTCCAAATTGCTATCAGCTGGTGACCTAGTATTCAGAACACCTAAGTTTATGGGGACACCTGAAACAAGCCACTATATTTCACCCCTGGCCCCTATAAACTGATAACCATACATGTTATAAAATACAATATGTTCAGTCCAAGTTTAAAAGTCTCCATAGTTTTTTATCAATCCCAATGATATTCAAGCATCCTCATAGTCCAAGATCTTTTAACTGAGCCATAATACAAAAAAACAAAAACAAACAAACAAACAAAAAAAAAAACCATAATGGCACAGAGTAAACATTCACACTGCAAAAGATGGCACTGGGTATAGAAAAAGAAATAGCCAATACAAGATTTAAAACAACCAGGGCAAACATCAAACTCTAGCTCTAAGACCAACCACTCTAGCCAGTGACAAGTCTCCAAGTCTGATAATTCTGACCAGCAACAAGTCTCTGGAGTTCCAATTCTTCCTCTCTGGCTAAGCTACTCATATCCTGGAAAACTTTATCAAGGGCTGGCAGCTCTGCTTAGCAGCCATCTCGTGGTCCCGGCATGTCCCCTGGGTCTTGACTGCAACCACAGTCCATCCTCATGGTTCCTTTGGGTCTCCATGCAGGCAATCCAGCAAATCTAATTCATACTGCCCATGGCCATTTCCAAAATATAAAACCGTGTTGCAAATTCTCTTTCCTGCATTTCTTATACTTCATAATACCAAGTAGGGTGCCAGTTTGTTAATTCAGAGGGGAATAAAGCCAACTTTGAAGAACAGGACACTCCTTCAGCATTCAGACCTCTTCTGCATTTTTTCTTTTGTCCCAGTGCAGGTCAGCTGACCCAATCTCATTGGTTGTAATTTCTCATACAATTGCAGCTGAATGGGCAGGAGTTTCGGCCATATTCCTCTGTTCATACCAGTCCATTTCTGCGCAATGCAACCCTGCACAAGTTCTCAGGACATGGGCTTTAACAGCAAGCCTCTCACACAAACTCCTTTAGCCCATGCCAAGCAAAGCTCTTTTTCACCCTCATAAGCCAAACCTCACAGTTCATAGTTCTTAACTGCAGTCAAAGTCTTTCACCTTTGACCAGAATCAAGCTGTACTTACAGCACTGCAGGGCGTCCCTTAGGCTATGATTTCAGATTCATCCACGTCCTCCTGCAAAGCAGTTCCAAAAGACAAAAACCACAGAGTCAGGTTTCTAGCAGCAACAATCCATCTGCCACTTTACTGTTGCAGTCAGATTTGCATTACTGGCAGAAAACACCCGACCAAGAGCAGCTTGTGGGTAAAGAGGGATTATTTTGGCTTACAGGCTCGAGGGGAAGCTCCATGATGGCAGGGGGAAATGATGGTATGAGCAAAGGGTGGACATCACCTCCTGGACAACAGCAGCAGGAGAGTGTGACAAACACTGGCAAGAGGAAGCTGGTTATAATACCCATAAGCCCGCCCCTAACAATACATTGCCTCCGGGAGGCTTTAATTTCCAAATTGCTATCAGTTGGGGACCTAGCATTCAGAACCCCTAAGTTTATGGGGGATACCTGCATCAAGCCACCACAGATGGTGAATTTTTAAGAACAAGTTGTGGCTTACCATACTATGCTGCACCAGAAGTAATTCCAGGAAGATTGGATGCAGGCCCCGAGGTGGCTGTATGGAGCAGTGGTGCCGTTCCCTATGCTTTATTGTGTGGGCCTCTTCCCTTTGAGGATGGTCATGTGCCAACTCTTTTTTAAAGAAGATATGTGATGGTATGTTTTATACCCTTCAGTATTTAAATCCTTCTGTGATTAGCCTTTTGAAATTTGTGCTGTAGATGGATCCCATGAAGAGAGCCACAATAAAATTATCAGAGAACATGAGTGGTTTAAACAGGACCTTCCAAAATGTCTTTCTTGAGGACCCATCATACAGTTCAACCATGATTGATGATGAAGTCATAAAAGAAGTATGTGAAAATTGGAGTGCTCT
Source organism: Orientallactaga sibirica (assembly GCA_036365145.1). Taxonomy (NCBI): domain Eukaryota; kingdom Metazoa; phylum Chordata; class Mammalia; order Rodentia; family Dipodidae; genus Orientallactaga; species Orientallactaga sibirica. The sequence continues at coordinate 6,793,363 of JAEOAD010000038.1, read as the reverse complement.
GAAGAGAAGGTGCTCAGCTGCCTGTGTAACAGAAATGACCAGGACCTTTTGGCAGTTGCCTACCACCTCATAATAGATTAACAGGAGCATATCAAATGAAGCCAAAGATTTCTACTTGGCAGCAAGCCCACCTGATTCTTTTCTTGATGATCTCCATTTAACTTGTCCCCATCTTGAAAGAGTACTTTTCTTTTCTTGGTTGCTGAAATACCAAGGGCATAACATATCCTCAATGTATTAAGTCCACAGAAATCTAAACACCAAGGTGTAAGAAAAGCAAAATGGCATTTGGGAATTCAAAGTCAAAGTTGACCAAATAATATCATGGCAGAAGGATGTAGAGCAATTAAACAATTGGATTATGAATGGAAGGTTGTAAATCCGTGCTATATGCATGTGCAAAGGAAGAATCCTGTGACAAGCACATACTCCAAAATGAGCCTACAGTTGTACCAAGTAGGACTGACTTGCTGGATTTCCGTAGTATTGGTGGTAAGATTACACAAGCCAAATCAGGGACTGCTGCTCCACAGAGATCGGGATCAGTCAGCAACTATTGATCTTGGCAAAGGAATGATTCCTATGCTGAGGTTCAGAGAAAGTCCTCAGAAGTGTCCCTTACCTCATCTCACCTGACACTTCTGTTGACCTAACTAACTCCAAGAGTCACACAATAGAATTTTTTGAAATGTGTGCAAATCTAATTAAAATTTTTGCACAGTAAACATAAAAAAGTTTATTTGCATATGTCTATATGTATATTTGTGTGTGTGCATACCAGGGTCTCTTGCTGCTACAGATGAATGACAGATGCTTAGCAAGTACCTTAATTGCTAAGCCATCTCTCCAGCCCATATGTCTTTTTAATTTTAAAAAATTTTGTTTATGTATTTGAAAGAGAGAAAGAGGCAGATAGAGAGAATGGGTATACCAGGGCCTCCAGCCACTGCAGATGAACTCCAGATGTATGTACCACCTGTGCATCTGGCTTATGTGGGTCCTGGAGAATCAAACCTAGGTCCTTACAGGTCCTGGAACTTGCTGTGTATTCATGAGCTCTGACGATTGCCAGGCCTCTGCTTCTCTATGGGGTTGGGGTTCGAGTATGTGTGGCTATGCTCAGCTCTTTAACAGGGGTTCTGGAGATTTGACCTCAGGTGATGTCAGGTCCCTTTAGGCACTTATGCTTATGCAGTATTCACACTTCTCAGACATCTTTCCAGGCCATAGAGTATTTTTGTTGTTTTCTCCCTCTCTCTCTCTTTTAATTTTTTAAAAACTTTTTATTTTTATTTATTTTTTTTTTTGGAGAGAGAGACACACACAGAGAGAGAGAGAGAGGGAGGGAGAGAGAGAAGAAGACAGAGATGGGCGCTCCAGCAGTGTCTCAGCTGCTGCAAACGAAATCCAGATGTGTGCGCCCCCTTGTGGTCAAGTGCGGCATTGCGCCCTTGCGTCACTTTGCATCTGGCTAAACGTAGGACCTGGAGATTGGAGCCAGTGTTCTTAGGCTTAGGAGGCAGGCACCTTAACCCCTAAGCCATCTCTCCAGCCCTCTCTTTTAATTTTATTTATTTATTTATTTTTATTTTTTATTTTTTTGGAGAGAGACAGAGAGAGACAGACAGAGAGAGAGAGAGAGGGAGAGGGTGACAGATAGAGAATGGGCGCGCCAGCAGTCTCTCAGCTGCTATGAACAAAATCCAGATGTGTGCGCCCCCTTGTGGGCAAGTGCAGCATTGCGCCCTTGTGTCACTTTGCATTTGGCTAAACATGGGACCTGGAGATGGGAACCAAATTCTTAGGCTTAGCAGGCAGGCACCTTAACCGCTAAGCCATCTCTCCAGCCCTCTCTCTTTTAATTTTAATTTTTTATTTTTTTGGTTTTTTGAGGTAGGGTCTCACTGTAGCCCAGGCTGACCTGGAATTCACTATGTAATCTCAGGGTGGCCTTGAACTCATGGTGATCCTCCTACCTCTGCTTCCTGAGTGCTGGGATTAAAGGCGTGCGCCACCACACCATTTTTTTTTTTTTTCAAGGTAGGGTTTCACCCTAGCCCAGGCTGACCTGGAATTCACTATGTAGTTGTACTCTCAGGGTGGCCTCGAACTCACAGCTATCCTCCTACCTCTGCCTCCTGGGTGCTGGGATTAAAGGCATGAGCCACCATGCCCAACAAACATAACATTCTTTTAAAAAATATTTTATTTATCTATTGGCAAGTAGAGAAAGAAAGAGAATGAATTATGAATGACTGGACATGCCAGGGCTTCCGCTGCTGCAAATGAACTCCAGACACATGGCATCATTTTGTGCATCCAGCTTTACATGGGTACTAGGAAATCAAATCTGGGCCAACCTAGGCCAGCAGGCTTTATAATCAAGCGTTTTTAACTGCTGAGCCATCTCCCCAGCCTGAACATAACATTCTTATGAACATAAGAGAGGTGCTGTTCACTCAGTACACTTCCCACGGCACATACACATAACACACATAGATTAATAATAGCACATAGACAAAGACAATAAATGTTTGTTGTATGAGTAAATTAAATATGTAAATTTTGTATTTTGATCCCTTACCAAAGTAACACTTATGCTTATTATCTTTTTGAGTGCAGTTATATCTCATTTTATTCTCACAATCATGCTTTCATTTGCTAACCAGCCAAGTTGAACAAAGCTCAGGGACATTTGGGGGCAGTTTAGGCCTTACCAATTTATAGTTCTTTCCACAAGAGGGTGCTATTGGACGAATTAACCTCAAAGTGAGTTAGTTGGTTTTAGGAGCTTTCATGGCTGCTCTTGAGCAAGAATTTAGATAGTAAATATTCATGAAGATTGATGTGGTAATTTGAATGTAATCATGATACAAGGACACATTCTGCTGTTCTACATGTGGAAGGTGCTATATATGGAGAAATCTGGGGCCTCTGGTTTCTTGCTTATGGAAGAGGTAAAGGTTATTACATATAAGGTATGTCACAGTGCCTGGCTTATTTAGCCTAACTCTTAGTTTTTTTTGTTGTGGTGGTGTTTTGTTTTTGGAGGTAGGGTTTCACTTTAGCCCAGGCTGACCTGGAATTCACTATGTAGTCTCAGGGTGACCTCAAACTCACGGTGATCCTTCTTCCTCTGCCTCCCTATTGCTGGGATTGAAGGCATATGCCAGCATGCCCGGCTTAGTTCTTAGTTTTTAAAAGAATTGTCACTTGTTAAAAATCACTTTTAGGGCTGGGAATATAGCCCAGTGGTAGAGTACTTACCTAGCATGCATGAGGTCATTTTCAGGCTGGGCATGGTAGTGCATGCCTTTAATTCCAGCACTCGGGAGGCAAAGGTAGGATGATCACTATGAGTTTTAAGTTAGCCTGGGACTCTGGGACTATAGAGTCAGTGCCAGTTCAGCCCAGGCACTAAAAAAAAAAAAAAAAAAACACCTTGCAAAAACAAAACAAAAAGTCACTTTCACAGAAAGGATAATTGAATTACTAGAAACAAAAAGGAAAACATGAACAGCTAAGCTCTTAAAGTTTTTTAAAAATATAACTTAAATCAAATGCACTAACATATAAGGTAGGTCGTCATGGCTGGAGGAATGGGGAATAATTATAGAAAAGTTGTGGAGCTTGCATTTGGGAATCTGGAGGAAGCTGTAGAGTTGGACAGATTATGGTAATGATTGCACAGTAGTGTAGTGTACTTAGTGTCTCCAATCCATGTACTTCATGGTGAGTACCACGATAAAGAAAAGTACAGGGGGCTTGAGAGAAGGCTCAGCAATTAAGGCAGTTACCTGAAAAGCCTAATGACCCAGATTGGATTCCCTAGAATCCATAAAGCCAGATGCACAAAGCAGCACATGCATCTAGAGTTCATTTGTAGTGGCTAGAGGCCCTGGTGTGCCCATATGTGCTCTCTCTTTCTCTGTCTCTGTATATCTCTGCCTGCAAATAAATAAATAAAAAGGAAAATATAGGGAAGATATTTCATCTTGCTGTAGTGTCTGCATACTTTGAAACATAACTTGAGCTTAATGTATTAAGATGTTGGAAGAGTGTTTCTTTTGTTAAATTATCTAAATAGACGAAGCAATCTGACTTTATTTTATTCTTTTATTTGAAGTCATCAAGCCAGTGTGCAGGTAGAGTCATTGCAAGACCAACTGAGTACGGTCTCCAAGCAAAGAGATGAAATTGCACTACAGCTTTCTGTCTCTCAGGAGCAAGTAAAGCAGTATGCTCTGTCACTAGCCAACCTGCAGATGGTTCTAGAGCATTTCCAACAAGGTGAGTTACTTATCTAGTTGATCTCTCAGGGTAGAAAAATTGTAGTTATTGGTAATTTTGCCTTAAATTGAATATAGTGTTAGACATAGGAAATCTTTGAAAGACTTTTTAAACTAACCACCAGCAAGTTAATTTATGTTCTTTTTATGATTAAAATTAGAAAATATAAACTATAGTAAGTATTAAAAATGTTTGTGTCTTATTACTAACTTAAGTCAAAGTTAAACTAACATGAAGAAGAACATTCACATGGTAAAGAGGTAACATACAAAGATGAGAAAGATACGCATGTAGAGTGTATGATCAGGTTTGGAGATATGGTTGGAGATTGAAGCCCCTTCAAAGTGTTAATTCTCAGTAATTATTGTCCTTTGGAATAAATACATGCATACATACATACATCCACCCACCCACCCACCCACCCATCTTGAGGTAGGGCCTCACTCTATCCCAGCCTGACCTGGAGCTCACTTTGTAGTCCAGGTTGGCCTTGAACTCATAGCAATCTTCCTACCTCTGCCTCTCAAGTGCTGGGATTAAAGGCTTGTGCCACCACTCCTGGCTGCCCTTTGAAATATTGATAAACTTGTTTTAAATTGTGCATTTATGCTTTGAGGTAACTACATTTTCTAGTCTAAGTAGAAAATGCATTTTTTTAGTTTAAATATTTTTATTTATTTGCAAAACAGAGAGAGAGAGAGAGAGAGAGGATCTCATGCCCAGGACCTCTAGCCACTGCAGACAAACTCCAGATGCATGCACCGCTTTTTTGCATCTAGCTTTACGTGAGTCCTGGGGGATCAAACCTGGGTCATTAGGCTTTGCAGACAAGTGCCTTAACAACTGAGCCATCTCTCCAGCCCTGAAAATACATTTTTGGAGATACACTAACAATAGGCAGCACCATTTTACCCTAAGAACCATGTGTGCTTTTTCATATTCTCCGTTTCATCATTAAATGTATCCACTTTAGCAAGACCTAGTGGCACTACCTTTAACCTCAGCACTCAGGAGGCAGAGACAGGAGGATTGCTGTGAATTCAAGGCCAGTCTGGGACTACAGAATGAGTTGCAGGTCAGCTTGGACTAGAGTGAGACCTTACCTCAAAAAATTGAAGAACAAATGAAACAAAATTTACCCATTTTAGATCATTTACCCATCAATTTTATTGACTTATACATTCAGTAATTATTATTATTAGTATTTTGATTTTCAAAATACCACATTTTATTCAGACTTTACAAAAGAGTGCAGAAAGAGGAAGGCTGAGAGGTACGGGGAAATAAAGTGGGTAGAAGAGAAGTACACCATGTGGAGCCCAAAAGCCCATGTAGGCCACGTGTAGCTCCATGGGGGAAAAAGTGTGGAAAGAAAAGAGAAAAGAGCTGGGCATGATGTCACCCGCCTTTAATTTCAGCACTCGGGAGGCAGAGGTAGGAGGATCAATGGTGAGTTCGAGGCCACCCTGAGACTACATAGTGAACTCCAGGTCAGCCTGGACTAGAATGAAACCCTACCTCGAAAATCCAAAAGAAGAAAAAAAAAAAGAGAGAAAAAGAAAGTTCAAGGAGCTCCTGCCATGTGGGGAGCTGGAGGGGATAAAGAACCCATGCAGAGAGCAAGGGCTAAGGGGGTCCTCCAGGCTGGGCCTGAGCCTGGGCTGCCCAGCCAAGGGAAAAACTCACTCCACAGGTGGAAGTTCCCACATGATCAAATACATTCTGTAATTATTAATTGAACTAGTTGAACAGGGAAGTTTTGTGCTAAAGCAAAACTTTAAATTTGTAACTGTGTGTCCCTTTAGCTCATATGGTTGAAATCTTAAATTTAAAAAAATATTTTATTTTTATGTATTTATTAGAGAAAGAATTGATGCACCAGGGCCTCTAATCACTGCAAATAAACTCCAGACACATGCAGTACCATGTGAATCTGGCTTATGTGGGTTCTGGAGAATCAAACCTGGGTCCTTAGGCTTCACAGGCAAGTGCCTTAACCACTAAGTCATCTATCCAGCCCTGAAATCTTAAATTTTATACATAAGAATTGTCTTGATCTACTTTATAATTGCTAGGTAGTGCTAAGCAGTGTAGTGTGGGAGTTGTGGAGGAAGCATTTGAATGGAGTTAAGAAGGGAGAGAAGAATCTACCAGGTAGATACAATGGAGAAGAGTTCTGGCCCAGCAAGTAGTGGTCTCATTACCTTAGTTCTTTTGAACATGATCACTAAGGCGTATATAACTGTATTTTGAAATGTTTGAACTGCTTTGTTTTCATTATTAACTTTCACTTCTTTCTAGAGGAAAAAGCTATGTATTCTGCTGAATTAGAAAAGCAAAAGCAGGTTATTGTTGAATGGAAGAAAAAGGCAGAAAATCTGGAAGGAAAAGTGTTATCATTGCAGGTAGGCAAAACAGTTTTCTTTGTAAATTTTATTCTACATTTTAATTCTTTGATACAGAGTCTCAATGTAGCCCAGGCTGACCTAGAATTCTCTCTGTAGCCCAGACTAGCCTCAAACTTACAGCTTACTTTGAAATCAGTATCTTGGAAAGCACATAAAAGTATGAATGAAATCAACCCCTAAGCAGAAGTAAGACCCTGAAAAGATTTGCTTTAGATTTTGGAGAAACCTTTCTTAGTCATAGCTAGACTGGCAATAGCTACTGGAAATAATAAAGTTGATTTATCTGGAGTTACTAATGATGTTTATTGATATTAATGTTATTGGGATACTGATATTGATGTTTCACGTAAGCAAACATTTCCTATAAAGTTTTAAACACTTTTTTTTGTTTGTTTTTTTGAGGTAGTGTCTCACTCTAGCTCAGGGTGGCCGTGAACTCATGGTCATCCTCCTACCTCTGCCTCCCAAGTGCTGAGATTAAAGGCGTGAGCCACCATGCCTGGAAAGTTTTAAACACTTTTTAAACATTAAGTGACTGTAAAAATTTTAATATGTATATTAATATGTAACGTGTATAAGATATAAGGATAGCAGTTGAGCAGATACCAACATACCAGTCAGTATATGAAACAGAGTATTGTCCTTTGAAGTTCCTTATGCACCATGCCCTCCCCTTCCCACCATTTCACATATAACCCAGTATTCTAATTTTTTTACCTATTTTACAATAAAGGACATTAATAGGACAACTTCAGCTTTTTTGGTTTTTCGAGGTAGGGTCTCAGTCTAGCTCAGGCTGACCTGGAATTCACTGTGTAGTCTCAGGGCAGCCTCAGACTCATGGCGATCCTCCTACCTCTGCCTCCTGAGTGCTGGGATTAAAGGCATGCACCACCACAACCTGGCAGGACACTTTAGCTTTATTGAAGAATGGCAAATTGTTTCCTAATGTGGTTTTTGCAAATTTATTCTGACCAGTAATGCAGAAAGGTTCTTCTTCTAAGCCAGACTTGGTGGTGCATGCCTTTAGTCCAATCACTCAGAAGGTAGAGGTAGGAGAATCGCCGTGAGTTCAAGGCCACCTTGAGACTATATAGTGAATTCCAGGTCAGCTTAGGCTAGAGGGACACCCTACCTCAACAAACAAAAAACGCAGGGCTAGCGGTTAAGGCGCCTGCCTCCTAAGCCTAAGAACGCTGGTTCCAATCTCCAGGTCCCACGTTTAGCCAGATGCAAAGTGACACAAGGGCGCAATGCTGCATTTGACCACAATGGGGTGCATGCATCTGGATTTTGTTCACAGCAGCTGAGAGACTGTTGGCGCGCCCATCTCTGTCTATCTTCCTCTCCCTCTCCCTCTCTCTCTCTGTCTGTCTCTCTCAAAAAAACAAACAAACAAACAAACAAACAAACAAAAAAACAAAAACGGGCTGGAGAGATGGCCTAGCGGTTAAGGTGTTTGCCTGCAAAGCTAAAGGATCCCAGTTCAACTCTCCAGGACCCATGCAAGCCAGATGCACAAGGGGGCTCATGCGTCTGGAGTTTGGTTGCAGTGGGTGGAGGCCCTGACGTGCCCATTTTCTCTCTCTGCCTTTTTTTCTCTCTCAAATAAATAAATAAATAAAATTTAAAAAACAGGCCTGGAGGGATGGCTTAGTGAAGGCACTTGCCTGCAAAGCCTAAGGACCCAAGTTCAATTCCCCAGTACCCACATAAGCCAGATGCACAAGGTGGCATAAACATCTGAGAGTTCCTCTGCAATGGCTGGAGGCCCTGACATGCCTATTCTCTCTGTGTTTCTTCCTTTCTCTCTCTCTTTCTGTCTCTCTCAAATAAATGAATAAATAAAATATTTTTTAAAAAAACATTTTTCTTCTATATTCTTATCAATCTATCATACCATTAGACTTGAAGTTTTTACCAGAATGGTGGGTAGGAAGGTATATTATTCTACTTTGTGCTTCTTTTACCATGGAATAGGTAACTCATAATTTAAAAAAGTATTGGCTCATTGATTCTGGGTGCTAAGGAGTCTGGTTTGGAGTGAGTAGTGTTTGGCAATGGCTTGCTTACTGTATCACACATTGAGAAGAGCAAAGAGAGGGCCAGGGAAACACAGCACGAAGACACCGAACTTGTTCTTTTTTAAGGCAGCACTTCTGCAGGAATAGCACTGATCCTTCCAGGAAGATGGTGCTTCCATGGCCTATTAGGCCCAGCTTTCTCCAGAGAGAGAAAGAGGCAGATAGAGCACCAGGGCCTCCAGCCCTGCACACGAACTCCAGACTCATGTGCCACCTTGTACATCTGGCTTACATGGGTCTGGGAATCAAACCTGGGTTCTTTGTTTTGGCAGGCAAGTGCCTTAACCACTAAGCCATCTGTTTCTTTTTTTTTTCTTTGCTTAAAAACACAAGTGCATTTATGTGCATTTGTATGTGTGTGAACATTTTGTGTGTGGTGGAGTGTACATCATTGTGTATGCACATGTATGTAGACCAGAGGACAACTTTTGGTGCTTCTTCTTCTTATTATTATTATTATTATCATTATTATTAGTACTAGTAGTAGTATTTGGTTTTTAGAGGTAGGGTAGCTCAGGTTGACCTGGAGTTCACTATGTAGTCTCAGGGTGGCCTTGAACTCACAGCGATCCTCCTACTTCTGCCTCCTAAGTGCTGGGATTAAAGGCGTGCGCCACCACGCCTGGCTTTTTATTTTTCAGTGTACTTTTAAATATATATATATTGATTTATTTGCAAGCAAAGAGGCAGACAGAGAGAGAGAGAGAGAGAGAGAGACATGGGATAGGCACTCCAGAGCCTCTAGCTGCTGCAAATGATCTCCAGATGCATGTATTACTTTGTACCTGGCTTTAGGTAGGTACTGGGAAACTGAACCCAGATCATTAGGCTTTGCAGTCAAGTGCTTTAATTGCTGAGCTATCTCTTCTATCCCCAAACTACTTCTTTTTTTTTTTTTTTTTTTTTTTTTTTTTTTTTTTTTTTAGACATGGATAAAGTTTAATCCCTTCATACACTAATCCCCATCAAGTACTTGGGCTCAAAGTCTCTAGAAGGGACTTTTAGGAATTAGTAATGTACAGCATGGGTACAAAAGAATTACACCTAGTGGCACTTACCTCTAGGGGACCCTGGACAATTTTATTACTTTATCCCTGAACTTCAGTTGCCACATCTATAAGATGGAGATAAGAATAGCACCCATTTCATAATTATGATTATTTACATTAATGCAAAGAAAACACTTGAGTATGTGCCCTGCACATGCTAAAACCTAACAGATGTTAGCTACCATTACTTACACACCAATGTCACCAAGCAGGACTGAACACTTAACATAGAAAATCAAAGTTTTAGCCACATATATTCTAGTCCTGACACATAAGCCATCCTACCCATTAGTACAAAATCATGAGTTTCCTTATTCTTCTTGTTTAACTCAAGACTACTTGCCAAATGGCTTTCATCTACAAAATCAAACAAGATGTAATTTGGGTTGTTTGGGGAGGCAAGACCCTAGAGTTTAATCATCAAACTTGATAGACTTGGAGGCATTCCTGTCAATATAGAAGATTTTTGTCTGTGCTGGTGGAGAATCCAAGGCCGGCTCCGCGGCTGTATTTCCAACTCATGGCCCGGTCATAGTCCTGCTGCAAATTCTGCTGTAGGGTGTCCGCAGCCTTCTTGCTGAGGGCCATGTTGGGCCTCCCAGTCATGTTGAGGAGGGCTGAATGAAGGGAAAGATGCTTAAAGCCACCCATCAGTTTGAGAAATTTCAGTTTCTGTTCCTCATTTTCAAAACCAGCAGTATCCCACTGACCAAACTGGGTTCCCACCCACTTCCTGGGTTCCCAAGCTTCTGTCTTGCCAGACTCCCGATCAATCTCTTCTTGCAAGGCCTTTCGTCTCACCTGGTCTATGTAGGTTTCATCTATGTTGCCTTTCTTTTCCAGCACCACCTCCAAGTCTGCATCAGATACCTCCTTCTCTTCCTCCTCCTCCTCCTCCTTCTCAAGGGGGCTTCTGCTACTCTGCTCTCTTTCCTCCTCTTCTTTTTCTTCGTTTTCACTGCCAGCTCCTCACCAACTGGTTGTTCTGCCTTTTCTTGGACTTCCCCTTCTTCTTCCCTGGAGATTTCAGGCTGTCTCCTATTGGGATGTAGTCCACAACGCCAGCTTCAACTGGCTGCTTCTTCCTTCCTCTCCCAGGGCTAGTCTCTACAGACCTACAGTGCCTGGAGTGAACCAGGAGGGTGTCGCTCTCCTGGTGGGCCTTCTTCTTCTTCTTCTTTTTCAAGCTGTGCTCTCTGGGGCTGCCTTGCTTGCGTTTCTGCCCCAAGGCTGCCTGCTCCTCAGCCTCCTCCCTCTGCAATGAGGCTGCATACAGGGCATCACCAGCCTCACATAGCCAGGGGCCCTCAGTGGAGAAAGCTATGGCATCTCGTGTCTTTTTCTCCTTCTTGTGTTTTTTGAGTTTCTTGCCAGCTCTGCTCACCTCCTTGCCCTTTTTGGGGCCAGGGGAAGTCTTCACCTCTGAGGTCTGGGAAACAGCCATGGATAAGGACTTCCTTTTCTTTTTTTTCTTCCCACTGAGGCATTGCAGCTGGTTAAGGAGCTGTTCTCTAGTACTGGGTGAGTTTGTCAGTCTGGCACATGCCAAGGGCTCAGTACAAAAGGTATGGTGATCCTTCTTTTTCTTCTTTTTCTTTCCCAGAGGCATCTCGGGGACCTGCCCCTGGCCCATATTATCAAAGGGGGATGTGGGCCTCGTAGGAGAAACGTCAGAAAAATAATCGTCACTATTTAAGACAGAGTACTGAGTCTCGGGTTCTTGGACCACTGCAATCTTCTTCTTTTTTTTTTTCTTCTTCTTCTCTGGGACCCCTAGACCCAGGTCTTCTTTGTGGGTTTTGGTAATCATTCCTGGTGCACGGGCCAGCCAAGCTTCCCCCAAACTACTTCTTTTCAAGGTAGAATCTCACTATAGCCCAGGCTAACCTGTAGTCCCAGTGTGGCCTCAGACTCACAGTGATCCTCTTATCTCTGCCTCCTGTGTGCTGAAAGTAAAAGGATGTGCCACCATACCCAACTTTCAGTGTTACTCTTAAGGAATGCCATATACTTCTTTTTGAGATAGTGTCTCTCATTGGCATGGATTTCAATTAGGTTGGTCGGGCTAGTTAGTGAACTCCAGGGATCCTGTCTCCACCTCCTCAGTACTAGGATTTACAAGAATGCCCAGCCATGCCTGGCATTTTGTATGAATACTGGAGATCAAATGTGGGTCCCTCATGCCTGCACAGTAAGTTCTTTACCCACTAAACTACCTCCACATGTCCATAGATTTCTTTTTAATGTAAAATATAACATACTTTTTTTTTTGTATATGTGCTATGGTGTGTGGGATGAGACAGATTGACATGCCCTGTGCACATGAAGAGAACATTGGGTATCCTTCTCTGTCACTCTTTCTTGCAGTTCCTTCACTGATCCCATAGGTGCTGGTTTTGGTTAGACTGGCTCATGAATAAGCCCCAGAAGTTCCCCTATCTCTGCTTCCCACAACACTGGGGTTACAGCCATGCGTGGCCACATCCAGCTATCCACATAGGTGCTAGGGAATCAAACTTATGGCAAATCAAGTCCTTTCTATAATGTGCTTTTTCTTTCTTTCTTTTTTTTTTAGTTTTTTGAGGTAGGGTCTCACTCTGGCCCAGGCTGACCTGGACCTCATTATGTAGTCTATATAGTCTCAAGGTGACCTTGAACTCATGGTGATCCTCCTACCTCTGCCTCCCAAGTGCTGGGATTAAGGGTGTGTGCCACCACACCCAGCTTTTTTTCTTTTTAAAATGGACTGGGGAGATGACTCAGTGGGTAAAGTGTTTACAACACAAGCATGAGAACCAAGTCCAGATTCCCAGGACCCTGTACAAGTCAGGCATGGTAGCACATGCCTGTAAATCCAGTACTGGGAGTTAGAGACAGATGGATCCCTGGGGTTTGCTGGGTGAATTGGTAAGTTCTAGCTTCTGCAAGAGACTCTGTCTCAAATATAAGGTGGTGAGTAAATGACAAAGACACCTGATGTTGACTTCTGGCCTGCCTATACGCTGGTAGGGATATTACTCCCAAAAAAAAAAAAAAAAGAAAAATAAACCAGAAGAAACTAAGAGGAACCAATTAAGATTAAAAAAACAAAAAACTGAAACAGGGCTTGAGAGATGGCTTAGTGGTTAAGGCACTTGCCTGCAAAGTCAAAGGACCCAGGTTCAATTCCCTAGTACCCATGTAAGCCAGCTGCACAAGGTGGCACATGCATCTGGAGTTCATTACGTGGCTGGAAGTCCTGAAATGCCCATTCTCTCTCTCTGTATGTGTGTCTGCTTCTTTCTCTCTTTTCTTTCTCCTTTTCTCTTTCCTTCAATAAATAAAAATAAATATTTTTAAAAAACTGAAACAAGGTTGGAGGGGTTGCTTAGTGGTTAAGGCATTTGGCTGTGAAGCCTAAGGACCCAGGTTTGATTTGCCAGTACCCACATAAGCCAGATGCACAAGGGGCACATATGTCTGAAGTTTGTTTGCAGTGGCTAGATGCCCTGGTGTACCTATTCTCTCTCTTTTGTCTGCCTCTCTAAATAAATAAATAAAATTTTTTACTGAAACAAGTAAAATAAAATCCAAATAAATGGTAAAATGACAAAATATAAATACTGTGTTTTTAAGTTTTAATAACTTCAAAAGTAGGGTTGAGTGCTTGCCCCTAGCACATGTCAAAGTCCTGGGTTATATTCCCAGCACAGGAAAACAAACAAATAGACCTCATTATCAAAGTCTGGTCTGGAGTTTGGTTGCAGTGGGTGGAGGCCCTGACGTGCCCATTTTCTCTCTCTGCCTTTTTTCTCTCTCAAATAAATAAATAAATAAAATTTAAAAAAACAGGCCTGGAGGGATGGCTTAGTGAAGGCACTTGCCTGCAAAGCCTAAGGACCCAAGTTCAATTCCCCAGTACCCACATAAGCCAGATGCACAAGGTGGCATAAACATCTGAGAGTTCCTCTGCAATGGCTGGAGGCCCTGACATGCCTATTCTCTCTGTGTTTCTTCCTTTCTCTCTCTCTTTCTGTCTCTCTCAAATAAATGAATAAATAAAATATTTTTTAAAAAAACATTTTTCTTCTATATTCTTATCAATCTATCATACCATTAGACTTGAAGTTTTTACCAGAATGGTGGGTAGGAAGGTATATTATTCTACTTTGTGCTTCTTTTACCATGGAATAGGTAACTCATAATTTAAAAAAGTATTGGCTCATTGATTCTGGGTGCTAAGGAGTCTGGTTTGGAGTGAGTAGTGTTTGGCAATGGCTTTCTTACTGTATCACACATTGAGAAGAGCAAAGAGAGGGCCAGGGAAACACAGCACGAAGACACCGAACTTGTTCTTTTTTAAGGCAGCACTTCTGCAGGAATAGCACTGATCCTTCCAGGAAGATGGTGCTTCCATGGCCTATTAGGCCCAGCTTTCTCCAGAGAGAGAAAGAGGCAGATAGAGCACCAGGGCCTCCAGCCCTGCACACGAACTCCAGACTCATGTGCCACCTTGTACATCTGGCTTACATGGGTCTGGGAATCAAACCTGGGTTCTTTGTTTTGGCAGGCAAGTGCCTTAACCACTAAGCCATCTGTTTCTTTTTTTTTCTCTGCTTAAAAACACAAGTGCATTTATGTGCATTTGTATGTGTGTGAACATTTTGTGTGTGGTGGAGTGTACATCATTGTGTATGCACATGTATGTAGACCAGAGGACAACTTTTGGTGCTTCTTCTTCTTATTATTATTATTATTATCATTATTATTAGTACTAGTAGTAGTATTTGGTTTTTAGAGGTAGGGTAGCTCAGGTTGACCTGGAGTTCACTATGTAGTCTCAGGGTGGCCTTGAACTCACAGCGATCCTCCTACTTCTGCCTCCTAAGTGCTGGGATTAAAGGCGTCCACGCCTGGCTTTTTATTTTTCAGTGTACTTTTAAATATATATATATTGATTTATTTGCAAGCAAAGAGGCAGACAGAGAGAGAGAGAGAGAGAGAGACATGGGATAGGCACTCCAGAGCCTCTAGTGCTGCAAATGATCTCCAGATGCATGTATTACTTTGTACCTGGCTTTAGGTAGGTACTGGGAAACTGAACCCAGATCATTAGGCTTTGCAGTCAAGTGCTTTAATTGCTGAGCTATCTCTTCTATCCCCAAACTACTTCTTTTTTTTTTTTTTTTTTTTTTTTTTAGACATGGATAAAGTTTAATCCCTTCATACACTAATCCCCATCAAGTACTTGGGCTCAAAGTCTCTAGAAGGGACTTTTAGGAATTAGTAATGTACAGCATGGGTACAAAAAGAATTACACCTAGTGGCACTTACCTCTAGGGGACCCTGGACAATTTTATTACTTTATCCCTGAACTTCAGTTGCCACATCTATAAGATGGAGATAAGAATAGCACCCATTTCATAATTATGATTATTTACATTAATGCAAAGAAAACACTTGAGTATGTGCCCTGCACATGCTAAAACCTAACAGATGTTAGCTACCATTACTTACACACCAATGTCACCAAGCAGGACTGAACACTTAACATAGAAAATCAAAGTTTTAGCCACATATATTCTAGTCCTGACACATAAGCCATCCTACCCATTAGTACAAAATCATGAGTTTCCTTATTCTTCTTGTTTAACTCAAGACTACTTGCCAAATGGCTTTCATCTACAAAATCAAACAAGATGTAATTTGGGTTGTTTGGGGAGGCAAGACCCTAGAGTTTAATCATCAAACTTGATAGACTTGGAGGCATTCCTGTCAATATAGAAGATTTTGTCTGTGCTGGTGGAGAATCCAAGGCCGGCTCCGCGGCTGTATTTCCAACTCATGGCCCGGTCATAGTCCTGCTGCAAATTCTGCTGTAGGGTGTCCGCAGCCTTCTTGCTGAGGGCCATGTTGGGCCTCCCAGTCATGTTGAGGGGAGGGCTGAATGAAGGGGAAAGATGCTTAAAGCCACCCATCAGTTTGAGAAATTTCAGTTTCTGTTCCTCATTTTCAAAACCAGCAGTATCCCACTGACCAAACTGGGTTCCCACCCACTTCCTGGGTTCCCAAGCTTCTGTCTTGCCAGACTCCCGATCAATCTCTTCTTGCAAGGCCTTTCGTCTCACCTGGTCTATGTAGGTTTCATCTATGTTGCCTTTCTTTTCCAGCACCACCTCCAAGTCTGCATCAGATACCTCCTTCTCTTCCTCCTCCTCCTCCTTCTCCAAGGGGGCTTCTGCTACTCTGCTCTCTTTCCTCCTCTTCTTTTTCTTCGTTTTCACTGCCAGCTCCTCACCAACTGGTTGTTCTGCCTTTTTCTTGGACTTCCCCTTCTTCTTCCCTGGAGATTTCAGGCTGTCTCCTATTGGGATGTAGTCCACAACGCCAGCTTCAACTGGCTGCTTCTTCCTTCCTCTCCCAGGGCTAGTCTCTACAGACCTACAGTGCCTGGAGTGAACCAGGAGGGTGTCGCTCTCCTGGTGGGCCTTCTTCTTCTTCTTCTTTTTCAAGCTGTGCTCTCTGGGGCTGCCTTGCTTGCGTTTCTGCCCCAAGGCTGCCTGCTCCTCAGCCTCCTCCCTCTGCAATGAGGCTGCATACAGGGCATCACCAGCCTCACATAGCCAGGGGTCCTCAGTGGAGAAAGCTATGGCATCTCGTGTCTTTTTCTCCTTCTTGTGTTTTTTGAGTTTCTTGCCAGCTCTGCTCACCTCCTTGCCCTTTTTGGGGCCAGGGGAAGTCTTCACCTCTGAGGTCTGGGAAACAGCCATGGATAAGGACTTCCTTTTCTTTTTTTTCTTCCCACTGAGGCATTGCAGCTGGTCAAGGAGCTGTTCTCTAGTACTGGGTGAGTTTGTCAGTCTGGCACATGCCAAGGGCTCAGTACAAAAGGTATGGTGATCCTTCTTTTTCTTCTTTTTCTTTCCCAGAGGCATCTCGGGGACCTGCCCCTGGCCCACATTATCAAAGGGGGATGTGGGCCTCGTAGGAGAAACGTCAGAAAATAATCGTCACTATTTAAGACAGAGTACTGAGTCTCGGGTTCTTGGACCACTGCAATCTTCTTCTTTTTTTTTTCTTCTTCTTCTCTGGGACCCTAGACCCAGGTCTTCTTTGTGGGTTTTGGTAATCATTCCTGGTGCACGGCCAGCCAAGCTTCCCAAACTACTTCTTTTCAAGGTAGAATCTCACTATAGCCCAGGCTAACCTGTAGTCCCAGTGTGGCCTCAGACTCACAGTGATCCTCTTATCTCTGCCTCCTGTGTGCTGAAAGTAAAAGGATGTGCCACCATACCCAACTTTCAGTGTTACTCTTAAGGAATGCCATATACTTCTTTTTGAGATAGCGTCTCTCATTGGCATGGATTTCAATTAGGTTGGTCGGGCTAGTTAGTGAACTCCAGGGATCCTGTCTCCACCTCCTCAGTACTAGGATTTACAAGAATGCCCAGCCATGCCTGGCATTTTGTATGAATACTGGAGATCAAATGTGGGTCCCTCATGCCTGCACAGTAAGTTCTTTACCCACTAAACTACCTCCACATGTCCATAGATTTCTTTTTAATGTAAAATATAACATACTTTTTTTTTTGTATATGTGCTATGGTGTGTGGGATGAGACAGATTGACATGCCCTGTGCACATGAAGAGAACATTGGGTATCCTTCTCTGTCACTCTTTCTTGCAGTTCCTTCACTGATCCCATAGGTGCTGGTTTTGGTTAGACTGGCTCATGAATAAGCCCCAGAAGTTCCCCTATCTCTGCTTCCCACAACACTGGGGTTACAGCCGTGCGTGGCCACATCCAGCTATCCACATAGGTGCTAGGGAATCAAACTTATGGCAAATCAAGTCCTTTCTATAATGTGCTTTTTCTTTTCTTTCTTTTTTTTTTTTTAGTTTTTTGAGGTAGGGTCTCACTCTGGCCCAGGCTGACCTGGACCTCATTATGTAGTCTATATAGTCTCAAGGTGACCTTGAACTCATGGTGATCCTCCTACCTCTGCCTCCCAAGTGCTGGGATTAAGGGTGTGTGCCACCACACCCAGCTTTACTTTTTCTTTTTTAAAATGGACTGGGGAGATGACTCAGTGGGTAAAGTGTTTACAACACAAGCATGAGAACCAAGTCCAGATTCCCAGGACCCATATACAAGTCAGGCATGGTAGCACATGCCTGTAAATCCAGTACTGGGGAGTTAGAGACAGATGGATCCCTGGGGTTTGCTGGGTGAATTGGTAAGTTCTAGCTTCTGCAAGAGACTCTGTCTCAAATATAAGGTGGTGAGTAAATGACAAAGACACCTGATGTTGACTTCTGGCCTGCGTATACGCTGGTAGGGATATTACTCCCCCCCCCAAAAAAAAAAAAGAAGAACAAAATAAACCAGAAGAAACTAAGAGGGAACCAATTAAGATTAAAAAAAAAAAAAACTGAAACAGGGCTTGAGAGATGGCTTAGTGGTTAAGGCACTTGCCTGCAAAGTCAAAGGACCCAGGTTCAATTCCCTAGTACCCATGTAAGCCAGCTGCACAAGGTGGCACATGCATCTCGAGTTCATTACGTGGCTGGAAGTCCTGAAATGCCCATTCTCTCTCTCTGTATGTGTGTCTGCTTCTTTCTCTCTTTTTCTTTCTCCTTTTCTCTTTCCTTCAATAAATAAAAATAAATATTTTTTAAAAAACTGAAACAAGGTTGGAGGGGTTGCTTAGTGGTTAAGGCATTTGGCTGTGAAGCCTAAGGACCCAGGTTTGATTTGCCAGTACCCACATAAGCCAGATGCACAAGGGGCACATATGTCTGAAGTTTGTTTGCAGTGGCTAGATGCCCTGGTGTACCTATTCTCTCTCTTTGTCTGCCTCTCTCTAAATAAATAAATAAAATTTTTAGAAAATTTAAAAAATTAAAAAAAAACTGAAACAAGTAAAATAAAATCCAAATAAATGGTAAAATGACAAAATATAAATACTGTGTTTTTAAGTTTTAATAACTTCAAAAGTAGGGTTGAGTGCTTGCCTAGCACATGTCAAAGTCCTGGGTTATATTCCCAGCACAGGAAAACAAACAAATAGCAACAACAAAAAGAAACAACTTGGGCTGGAGAGATGGCTCAGCAGTTACATTGTTTGCTTACAGAGCCTAACAACCCAGTTGTGATTACCCAGTACCCACATAAAAGCCGGATGCACAAGTGGTGCATGTATCTGGAGTTTATTTGCAGTGGCTAAAGGCCCTTGTGTGCCCATATTCTATGTCTCTATATGCCTCTGCTTACAAATGAATAAATGAATGAATAAAATATTAAAGAAACAATTTCATAAATGTAAATCTTTAAGGTTGTAATTTTTAAATTTTAGATTAAGGAAATTATTTTAATTTTCTTTTACCAAATTTAGTATTACAGTTTTTGAGTAATCTATTTTTATTTAATTTTTTGTTTTAGTCCCTCTGTTAGTCAAAGTTCAACCTCTAGATAAGGAATTAGTAAAAGGTGTGTGTATGTGTGTGTACATAAATTTATATGTATAATATATGGTCATTCACATGTAATTGATTACAAAGAATTGCTATATGATTGTAGGCTGGCTAAGCAATTGAAGCTTGAAAGGCTGGTAGTCGAGATGGGAAGACTACATCAAAGGCAGGATGGAACACAGTCATGGGCCTGCACTTTTGTTCACAGACAGTGAGGAAAGTCACAGGAGGATGAAACTTCATGGGCACAGGCGGAAGCTGCTAGCCACCAAAGGAATTTTTTTGTTATTGTTAGACAGGAAGTTCTCTGCATTTAAGAACTTTCAACTGGTCCAGTTGAGCCTACTAGATAATCTAGCATAATATGCTTTCCTTAAATCAGGCTGACTTAAGACTTGGAACATATTTGCAAAATAACTCCTTAGTGACATCTAGATTATGCTTGATTGAATAAATGGGGACTAACCTATCCAAGATAACATGACCGAAAAGTTCTCACTCATATTGAAAACTTGGTCTGAAATTTATATTGGTAAATTCTTCAGAATAACCGGGAAAATTAGGAGAAAGAAAAACAGTAAGGAAGGACTTGCCTACTAAATAAGAAAATAGAGCCATAAACAAATGTAATATTGACTAGATTGATGAAACAGAAAAAGAATCCAGAATGTATTTGAGAATTTAAAACTAAACCCTGAGCTAAACATTTAATTTAATGAGAACAAAAGATAGATTTTTTTCTAACAAATAATGGACATACAGATAAAAATATATTTGAACTCCACCTTACACCATGAACAGAAATAAATTCTAGTGATTTTGAAGCAAAGATTCTCAGCTGGCAGTGGTAATGGCTATTTGAGAATACTGCCTTTTTTGTTTTGTTTTATTTGAGTTAGGGTCTTGCTGTGTAGCCCATGCTGGTCTTGAACTCAGAATCTTCCTGCCTTAGCACCCAGAGTCCTGGGAGAAGAGGATGTGCCATCTGGTTCTAAAGTTATGACTGTTACAATGGTTCTCTGACATTACACTGGCTGTCTGACATTTAATGAACGAGGAATTGTTAGAAGTGCACCCAGTGAGAAACCTAAAGCTTTAAATATAAAAACCACAATGTCATAATAAAATCTAGAGGACTACCTGTGTAGTCGAGGGGCAAGGAAGGTCATGACCAGTTTTAAACTCAAAAGCTATGAATACAAAGTAGTATGTGACTCAGTGTTTAAATGGCAAAAGGTAATTTAGTCAGTAGATAAATGGTGACCTCATAAAGTATTTGTGTAGCAGGTAACAAAGGATTCATACCTACCATGCAGGGTACTGTTAAAAATTGACAAGGGAGGCAGATAGCATAGAAACATACAAGCAATGTGTGCGAAGAGGTTTTCGTACAAGAGCAGGTTCAGCTGTCCTGTGAACCAGACAGAAATGTTCAAATGCATGCACCAGTAGTAAGGGAGATGGCAATTGAAGTAATAAAGTCATGGGGATTCATGACTTTATGTGTTAAAAAAATCAAAAAGAGCAAGTCAACAGTTGTTTCTATATTTCTTGACTTTTTGTATCTTTTTAGCTTTATATCTTTTTTTGTGCATGTGTGTATATGTATGCATGCCTGTAGAGGCCAGAGTCATGCTAAAGAATGTCATCTGCTTCCTGTGAAATAGGGTCTCTGATTGGCCTAGAGCTCATCAATAAGGCTAGGCTAACTGGCCAGCGAACACAGGTAATCTTCTTTCCTCCTCCCCAGCAATGGGATTACAGGTGTATTCCACCATGCCTGACATTTCATGTGGGTACTGAGGACTGAACTCGGGTTCTCATGCTTGTGAAGAAAGCACTTTACCCACTGATCCATCTCCCCATCTCTCTCTTCTCTTTCCATCTGAGACTTTAGTGCAACAGGGAAGAGGGAGAAGGAGGGCAAAGAGGAGGGGGGGTGCATGTGCACCTAAGAGAGAGAGAAAGAGAGAGGAGGGATAGTATATCTTCTAATCATTACTGGTTTTAAACTTTTGTTACCATATTTTATTAGTGTCATGTCTTTTTTATTTAGTTTCTCTCTCTCTCTTTTTTAATTTGAGAGAGAGAGAGACAGGCAGACAAATAATGGGCCCACCAGGGCCTCTCAGCCACTGTGAATGAATTCCAGACCCGTGCACCCCCTTGTACACGTGTGTGACATTGTGTGCTTGCATCACTTTTGCATCTGGCTAAACGTGGGACCTGGAAATTCAAACAAGCATTCTTACGCTTCGCAGGCAGGTGCCTTAACCGCTAAGCCATCTCTCCAGCCCTTTAGTTTCTCTTAAAAAGGTAGCATTATTTGTAAAAGAGTATGAGTTCTATCTTTTACTTTTTTTTTGTTGTTTTGTTTTTTGAGGTATGGTCTGTTTTTAGCCCAGGCTGGCCTGAAATTTATGTAGTCTCAGGCTGGCGTTGATCCACCTACCTCTGCCTCTTGAGTGCTGAGATTAAAGGCGTGCACCACCACTCCCAGCTGTGGGTTCTATCTTTGATACTTTTTAGTTGCATGAATTTGCCCGTGGTCCCAGCAGTATAGCTTCATGAGCTGAACTATGAGGGGTTTGATTCTGAGATGTCACCGAGCCCTCTGCTTAGTAGGATAGTTTCCAGACTGCCTGTTAATAAACTTTCCTCCCTCAGGAGCGTTTGGATGAAGTGAATGCTGCATTGGATTCAGCATCAAGACTTACAGAACAGTTAGACCTAAAAGAAGAACAGATTGAAGAACTGAAAAAGCAAAGTAGGTCTTTCTGTCTTTTCTTTGTTCTCCCTAGTAGTACCTCTCTCTGTTGAATCAAATGCTGTTTTCTGCTATCCATTGGCACTGTTGAGTGAGACAATTGTCTTTTGTGTGTGACTTCCATTTTCATCTCCCAGAGCTGATGTGCTTCAGTTTGCATCTGATTCTAATGAAGGTAGTCCTGGCTGTCCAGTCAGTTCTCCTGGGTGTTGAGACAGTGCTGTTTTGTTGCTTTTTGCCTGTTGACTGTGAGAGAGGTTGATTTGCCTCATCCAGTCTGCATGGTTATGACTTGTCCCTACTTAGTTCATGTTGCACCTGAAGCCATCTGATCTACTAGAGGAAAGTGTCCTCGAGTAACATTTGTAAAATGAATGTCAGTGTTAACTCCCTATAAGGTCAACTATTCAATAGCCCTGTCAGCTCCCCAAATTGAGTCCTGTGTTTAGGATTATCAGTTGGGCCTTGGATGATAGAGTGGTTCATAGAGCTTTGCTGCATCTAACAGTTGATGATAATGGCATGTCCTCATTTATTCTGTCACTTAGGAGTAGATAGGGACTTGAAGCTGTTCTAGGGCTGCATTTAATTTAATTGATAATGATTTAAAGTGATTGGAAAGGTGTTATGTTGGCATAGAAGTAACAGTACACAAATTTTAAAAATCAGGAAATACATACCACCTACCACAGAATAGAAATCAGAAACATGCAAAAATAGAAGCAGGTGGACTAGCAGAGATATTGCCAAAACAGGAAATGTCTTGGACACTACGGAGACAAGTGACAAGAACCACTGAAGCCTGGGTACTAAAGGCAAACCTAAGCAACTTGGCCTGAATCTCCAGGAGACAGGAATTGGGAGTGCAGCAACATAGATGTGAGGTAGTTAGTTGTCCTCAGAATAACTTAATTCTGAGGTATACACCTGTCTAATTTCTGAAAGTCCTCTATTTCATAAGGGTGATCAGCCTAAGAACTCTGTCTAGTGTCAAGCCTGGAAATAGACAGCAAGGAAATAATATATGTTGAATCTCTATTAGGGGCTGCTGACATAATACAGGTACTATTATTTTGTCTTCCTTATTCACTTACCATTCATAAGTAACTCTAAATGGTATTAGTTCCCTTTTATAGGTTAAAGAAACTGAGATATATTTATCACTAATGGATAGCAACTTTGAATTCATTTTATGACGTGAAAGCCAGGCTAATTCAGCTTGCAACCACTGGTATTTGAAAGGGCACAAGCAGCCAGCATGGCACAGACAGGAAGGGGAATATACAGACAGTTCTGTTATGTCTTTAAATTATTCTTGCCCTTTACAGCTCTCCTGAACAGTATGTTTTCTTACATTACCTAAGTGTTTAAGACCACTTTTCTATCTCTAAACACAAATGTGACTTTATTTTCTCAAAGCTGTATCTTGATTTGATAATATAAATAAGTCTTTAGTTGGCTTAATCATTTCAAAAAGCATTATTGTATATTTTCTTTCATAAATCATTAAGTGCTTTCAGTGTTGATTGATGTTGTAATACTGTACTTTATTTTTAACACAGTTGGCCAGACAGCAAAAATTTTTGCCAGGAGAAACAATTTTGAACAAGACAAATTGGTTTTTGTTGTGAGAAAGTACACAGAGATTTGAATTGTAGAGGCAAAGTATTGTTTTATACATAAGCATCTGTAGACTAATGATTAGTTGGTATCCAGTTTCAACATTTAGACAATATTGGGAAAGTCATTTTAAGACGTCATATTTTATTCAGAATGGTTGATAATATCATTACTACCAGAGATATGGTTTAGTCTGGTCAAACCTACGGAGGAAGTGGTTGATTGTCCCAGTGTTGAAGCAGTGGAGTATCGTAGAGTGTGCTGCTGCCATTTATGTGCAACTGTGGTTGTGAATTAAGGTATTATGGGCCTTGTATGAGGAATATGAAGATAGATGCCTTACTAATCATTAAGTGGCTGATAAGAACCAACAGCTTGGCTTCATGTGAGATGCTATGTAGAATACTAGATACAGCCCCTCTTCGGGAAGCTAAGAAATGTCATGTAGCCCAGATAGACCACAAGCCAGTAATCTAAGACAGTAGTGCCCAACAGCAGCCATATTTAGTTCCTCTAGAACCCCATTAAGCAGCAAGGAACAGCCATTTGAGGAGACCACTAGTAGGATTTCACCTAGAAAGTAAGAGAACTACATAAAACATTAAGAACTGTTTAACTCACACACTGCCCACCCTAAGTAGCAAAAGCAATCCTAAGCCCCTAAAGGTACTGCTATATATATTTTGGGGGGAGGGCTTGAGGTAGGGCCTCACTCTAGCTCAGGCTGACCTGGAATTAGTCTCAGAAGGATCGCCATGAGTTCAAGGTCACCCTACCTCTGCCTCCCAAGTCGGGATTAAAGGCATGCACCACCACACCCAGCTGGTACTGCTATATTTTAACAGGCAGTGTTGGCTGTAGAGGGATTACTGTTACACTTCTTCGCAGAAATTGTTCTTTGAACATTCACCTGAAAGTATTCTTTCTCAATATAGTTCCAAAGACTTGTTTCACATGCCTCCCTATCTTTTGTTATTTTTAGCCTCAATAGACTAGTCTATGAAGCAGATAGGACATTATTGTTTACTATACTCGAGGTCATCAGAGTTCAGAATTTCCGTGATACTGTGAGTGATGAGAAAATATCACCTGTGTAAATCTAGAATATATTTGAACCATTGAAAGCTGCCATTGTCTTGCTATCTATATGTAAGGATACTGTCCTTCTTTTACTTCTTGGTTTTATTGTCATCCTTGAAGTAAGTTCCTGCTTAAGTAAAAATGATTGGAGCCGGGTATGGTGGTGCACGCCTTTAATCCCAGCACTTGGGAGGCAGAGATAGGAGGATCACCGAGAGTTCGAGGCCACCCTGAGACTACATAGTTAATTCCAGGTCAGTTTGAACCAGAGTGAGACCCTCCCTCGAAAAACCAAAGGAAAAAAAAAAAAAAGATTGAGGAGTGCCCAGCACTGAAACATCTCTGTCACACCCTCCAAGGCTCAGGGACCATTGTGGAAGAGGGGGCGGATAGAATGGAAGAGCCAAAGGAAGGGTACGACTCCTTACAATGCAACTGCCCAGACAGAAACTGGCCTCGATATCCATGACCTTACAGTGCCTAGCAATACCTTTGCAAGACCCTCATAATAGAAGTAAAAGACGATGACATCAAATTAAAAGAGAGACTAATGGAGAGAGAGAGAGGGGATATGATGGAGATTGGAGTTCTAAAGGGGAATAGGGGGAGGGAGGGAAAAATCATGCACTTTTTGTATGTAAGTATAGAAGTTGTCAATAAAAAAATTATTAAAAAAAAAGATTGAATAAATGAAAATAGCAAGTATAAGACAGTTCTTCATTCAGAAATTATTATTCAAGGGTAGTGAATTCAGTGCTATACAAAGGAAAACAGGTTTTCATAAGGAATACATTTTCTGTTCTACCACTGAGAAAATATTTTGCTCTACTTGCAAGTTTATAACTGGATCTTAACTATTTCTCTTTTCAGTACTAGTGTATAATAAGCAAGTGCTATCCCACTGAACTACAATCCCAACCCTACATCTGTTTTGTAAAGGGTTCTATAATTTTTTGTTTTTTAATTTTCTTTTTTTAATTTTAATTTTTTAATTGACAACTTCCATAATTATAGACAATATCCCATCATACTTCCCTCCCTCCCCGCACTTTCCCCTTTGAAACTCCACTGTCCATCATATCCCCTCCTCCTCTCAATTAGTCTCTCTTTTCATTTTGATGTCATGATCTTTTCCTCCTGTTATGATGGTCTTGTGTAGAAGTCATGGATAGGCACTGTGAAGTCATGGATTTTCAGGCCATTTTGTGACTGGAGGAGCATGTTGTAAGGAGTCCTACTCTTCCTTTGACTCTTAGATTCTTTCTGCCACCTCCTTCACAATGGACCCTGAGCCTTGGAAAGTCTGTTAGAGATATTTGAGTGCTGAGCACTCCCTCTGTCCCTTCTTCTCAGCACCATGGCACCTTCTGAATCATATCAAGGTTGCCACCATCTGAAAAGAGAAGCTTCTCTAACCAAAAGTGAGAGTAGAATTAATATATGGGTATGAACATTAAGAAAAGTGCTTACTGGGCAGTTTGGTGAGCATAGTATATACATTTAACCAGACACCAGCAGAAATTACACCCGTAGGCTCATGACTACCCCTGTTGTAGGTTTTCAGTATCAGGCATGTATTCACTTCTCTAGTCCAATTAGAGAGCGGTTGGTTTACCCCATAACAGACATGTCACTATTGTACCCTTTGGCTCATTTGGCCTGGCTGGCCAAATTTAAGGCTTGCGGTGTTCACTGTTAAGTATCTTCAATGGTGTTTTCTCTCTCCCATTGACCTGCATGCAGTGTAGCTTTTTCCAGCTTTCTGTCAGCTGGTCTAAATGGAGGAGGCTTTCAGCTCAGCTCCGTCAGGATTTCTCAGTGACCTTGCAGCCCAAGTATGTGGAGTCTTCAGCAATAGGGTCTTACCATCTATTCCTGGTGGGAAACCAAGGGCCTTGGCAATGGCCTGTTATGTTTTGGAGGTATCCGGGACCTCCCTGGCCAACAGCTCACTGGAAGGTATCTCATCCCTGGCACCGAAAATTTTCTAGCAACAATCTGTGGCTTCTCAGTGTTTCATTGTCCAGAAAAATAGGTTTCCATATGACTTATTTATATCCTCTTAGATTTTGATAAGCCCTCCCTCCATTTTTCCTTTACTCAATCTCTTCCCTTGACCTCACTTAGGCCTTTTCACCCCCATTAATCTGTTCTTCTACTTACATATATACAATACCATCCTGTTAAGTCCCCACCTTTTATTCCCTTTATTTCCCCTTTCTAGCTTATTGGCTTCTGCTACTGAGTTTTTGTTGTTGTTGTTGTTGTTGTTGTTGTTTTTTTTTTTGTTTTTCAAGGTAGGGTCTCCACTCTAGCTCAGGCTGACCTGGAATTCACTATGTAGTCTCAGGGTGGCCTTGAACTCATGTGATCCTCCTACCTCTGCCTCCCAAATGCTAGGATTAAAGGCATGCACCACCACACCCAGCATGCTATTGAGTTTTATTCCTACTCGCATAGAAGTCTAGTTATTTGTAGCTAGGATCCACATATGAGAGAGAACATGTAATGTTTGGCTTTCTGGGCCTGGGTTACCTCACTAAGTGTAATCCTTTCTGGATCCATCCATTTTCCTGCAAATTTCATAACTTCAGCTTTCTTTACCACTTAGTAGAACTCCATTGTGTAAATGTGCCACATCTTCATTATCCACTCTTAATTTTCTTCCTTCCTTCCTTCCTTCCTTCCTTTTCTTTCTTTCTTTCTTTCTTTCTTTCTTTCTTTTTTTTTTTTTTTTTTTTGGTTTTGCAAGGTAGGGTCTCACTCTGGTCCTGGAATTAACTATGTAGTCTCAGGGTGGCCTCGAACTCTCGGCAATCCTCCTACCTCTGCCTCCCGAGTGCTGGGATTAAAGGTGTGCACCACCACGCCCGGCTCTTAATTTTCTTTTTTTAAACTTTTTATTGACAGCTTCTATAAATGTAAGCAATATAACATGATTATAATCCCCACTCACCACCTTCTCTTTTTTCCCTCCCAAATCCCCCCTCCACTGAATGCCTTCTTCTTTTCAATATCTCTCTTCTATTTGATGCCATCATTTCCTTCCCTTCTATTATGCAGATCTTAGTAGGTAGCATCAGCCACTGTGAGGTCATGAATATCAAGGTCACTTTGTGTCTGGAAGACAGTATTGTAAGCACTCCTCCTCTTCTTTTGGTTCTTATATCTTTTCTTTTTAAAAAAATTATTTATTTGTTTATTTGAGAGAGAGAGAGAATGGTCATGCCAGGGCCTCCAGCCACTGCAAATGAAACCCAGACACATGTGCCACCCTGTGCATCTAGTTTACATAGGTCCTGGGGAATTGAACCTGGGTCTCTTGACTTTACAGACAAGCACTTTAACTGCTAAACCATTCTCTCAAGTCCTCTTATATCCTTTTTCCGCCTCTTCCACAATGGTCCCTGAGCTTTGAGGGTGTGAAGAGATGTCTCATTTAGTGCTGAACACTCCTCTGTTACTTCTCAGCACTTTGGTTTTGAGTCATCCCAGTGGTCACTGCCATCTGAAAAGAGAAGCTTCTCTAACTAAAAGTGAGAGTAGCATTAAAATATGACATAAACATAAGTACTTATTTTTGGTCTGCATGAAATATCCATTTAGCCACACAGCAGTAGTGGTTTCCCCACTAGAGCTTAGGACCTACCCACCATAGACTTTTGATTGGGTTTGCAGTACCAGGCCGGAATTCCCTCGTGTGGAGCAGGAAAATATACAAAAGGAATCTAATAAATTTATTGTAACATAGAACATTAAAACATGCTATAAAGCTACAAATAAAAACGAAGCTGAGGACTGGAGAGATGGCTTAATGGTTAGGTACTTGCCTACAAATCCAAAGGACCCAGGTTCAGTTACCCAAGATGTACGTAAGCCAGATGCACAAGGGAGCACATGCATCTGGAGTTTCATCTGCAGTGGCTGGAGGCCCTGTCATGTAGTTCTCTCTCTCTCTCTCTCTCTGTCTCTGTCTCTGTCTCTCTCTCTCTGTGTATGTGTATCTATCTGCCTCTCTCTCAAATAAATAAAAATATTTTTTAAAAAGCTGAAAAATGTTGTTCATGGAATGACCTTTATGGTGCTGAATGGTGGAGTTTTTATTTTAAATAAAGACATTCCATTTTCCAGGACATGATTTAAACAAGAAAACATATAATGTCCTGTTGAACATATGCCAAATACATTCCCAGACGCTTTGTTACCGAAACCTTTTGAGGGATTTCTTTATAGATGTTTTTGGCAGAAGTGGTGATTTTAGAGGAAACATATAAGAAGTACCAGATGCAGTTTTCTGAATTGCCATAAATGGTTAAAAAGTTATTTGTGATGATATAAACATCTGGGTGTATTAGACAATGCCAACATTTGAATTAAGAAAAAATATATATTAGGTAAATAAGTTATTTTTGACTTACTGGTTACATATTAAATGTGCTTGTCCAATATTAATATTTAAACAATGTTTTAGAAATTAGAGCTTAAATAATTCATGTAGGTATGAAGGAAAAGGTAAATATAATGTGCTGACAAAAATGTTTTGAGTTAATGTTTTATGTGTTTTGTCTCTTTTCTCTGGGAATGCCTGCTGAGTAATTCAGTATGTAACATTCTTTTGTTCCTTCCCAGAAAAAACCAATTGTTCTTTTATTGATTTATCAAATAGTTATTGTTTATCTGCTGGGAAACAAGTGCTTCAGTAGGCACTGGAGGTAGAGTCAGGGGAAGAGGACATGTAATCCAATGCTTGCTTGAAAGAGAAGAAAGAGGCTCTTATTCTATTGGTGATGGTGATGGAAGAGTAGAGACTAGTGAAGGGTGTGGTTGACAGTGAGAATAGTTACAGACAAAATAGACTAGTAGCTGGGGGAATTCATATGAGATAGTATAATCTGGAAATTGGTCACATGAAGATAGAGTTGACTAACAGTGATCAAAGAGCAGTGAGCATGTGAGTGGTGGGAGGTGGAGTGGGATGGGGTATGGTATGTTGGCAATAGAGGACTGGAAAGGTGGAAATAGAAGTGACTTGCTGTATGAGAAATGAGACTCTTAAGCATGAATCACAAAAGCACATTGTAAACTGGGCTAGACTGCTAATACAAGAGAGCAAAGAAGATGGGTTAAAGACTAGTGAATCGAAGTGTTTCCAATGGGACAGCAAATTCTCAGCTCTGCCTCAATTTTACTGCCTAGGCGTATGTGCCTAGTGCTGTCACAGCTTGGTTCTCGGGGGCTAGGGAGATGGATGGCTTTGTGCTTAAAGGCTCTGGGTTGCAAAGCCTGCTGGCCCATATTCAGTTTCCCAGCCACCACAGAAAGCTGGATGCAAGGAGTGGTACACATGTCTGTTGTTCACTTGCAGCAGCAAAAGACTTTGGCATGCTTATGTAATATGTGCAATTAAGTAAATTTTAAAGTTTAGATCTTTCAGTGGACAATGGAAATCTGGATTTTGATTTGAAATGTCTCAGTTTTTTAATGTGACAGCTAACTTGAGATTTTTGTAAAACCCACCTGTGGGCAAAAATGAAACACTTGTTTGGGCTGGATATTATCCATAATGATTTGCATTAGCAAGTTTCCAGTAAGGAGATTCATGTTGCAGCTTAGAAAGCCTTTTGTCACAAGGATATTTTGTGTAATGATGTTATTCATGAAGTGGAAACATTGTTATGGTTAATTTCCTTCTCACTGTTAAAATTGCAGTCCTCTCTTTTGGGAGATGGCTGGTCTGTGCAAACGTCTTTCAAATTACATACTACATATTGGACTGTTAAAAGAACTTTTCTGTTTCAGTATGGGAACATACAGTACAAATTATCTGAATTCATTCATAAAGGGTTGAGGGAAGAGGACAGAGAAGGGAATGATTTGCTTACATTAAAATATTTATATAAAGTCTCTTTGGGGCAGGGAATGTATCTCTTTGGTGGATACCATATTCAAGGCACTGGGTTCAGTCTCCAGTTCTGAAAATAAATCCCTTTCAAGTTCAGTTAACTATATAATACAGTAACCTCAAACTATTTTGTTTGAGTATATTTTATTTATTTATTCATTTATTTGCGACAGAGAGAGAAAGTGGCAGAGAGAGAGAGAGGGAGAGAGA